>JADGMU010001144.1:0-26889 GCA_016920895.1 Vaccinium myrtillus | reverse complement strand
GGTACAAAATCGATGACTCATCATTTAGCAAATTTGTGTACCCTATATCCCAAAAGCAAGAAATACACGGGTTCTAGGCAAAAACTCCTTACTTTTGAAAAACAAGAACAAGAGAATGGTGAAACAAGTGGAAACCTTGTTCCTATCACCTTTAGTGTTGAGGCGTGTAAGAGGGCCCTAGCGGAGATGATAATTATTGATGAATTGCCCTTTGCATTTGTTGAAGGTGAAGGATTTAAGAAATTTATGCAAGTTGTTCAACCTAAGTGGGTCAAGATTCCGAGTAGGATTACGGTTGCCAAGCAATGTATGAGCATATACCATGAGGAGAAAAAATCTTTGATGAAAAAACTTAAGAATCAAAGGTTGTGTCTCACCACGACACTTGACTTCGGTCCAAAACTTGAATTACATGTGTCTTACCGCCATTTCATTGATGAGAATTGGAAGTACCAAAAGAGAATTCTCAATTTTTTTGCGTTGTTCCTAATCATAAGGGTGACACTCTTGGTAGAATAATTGAGACCAAGTTAATTGATTGGGGGATTGATAAGTTTTTAACCATGACGGTTGATAATGCTTCTTCTAATAATCTTTTGATTGCTTATTTGAAGAGGAAGACAAAAGATAGAAAGACAACGGTTTTAAATCACGACTTCTTGCATGTGAGATGTTCCGCACATATCTTGAATTTAATTGTGCGTGATGGATTAGATGAAATTGAGTCCTCTATTGCGAGAGTGCGAAATGTCGTGAGATATGTGAGGTCTTCCCCGAATAGGATGGTTGAGTTTTGGACATGTGTTAAAAAAGAGGAGATTACATGTACACTTAGACCTTGTTTGGATGTGCCTACTCGGTGGAACTATACATATTTCATGTTGGATAGGGCTCTAACTTATCAAAAGGCTTTTGATCGATTATGTGATGAAGCGGCATTCAAATTAAGTGTGAGAGAGGAGGAGCTTGATGAGGAGTTTGATGACTTGGAGTATTGTGACTTTCCGGTTGATAGTGGGATGATTGAAGAGAGAGAGAGAGAGAGAGGGGAGAGGAAGGGGGAAAGGGAGGAGGAAAGGAAATGTTGGACCTCCAACTCCAACGGATTGGGATAAGGTTAAGTTGTACGTGTCATTTCTTAAAGTGTTTTACGTTGCAACGCTAAAATTCTCGGGTTCTTTGTATGTCACTTCCAATGCTTTTTTTGATGAAATGGTGTTGATTCAACAAGCTATTACTAAGTTGTGTGCAACCAATGATAGTGTTTTGTATCCTTTGGCCCGTGGTATGAATGCAAAGTTTGAGAAGTATTGGGGAAATTTTGAAAAGATTAACTCAATGATGTTGTATGCGGTTGTTCTTGACCCTCGATGCAAAGTTGGGTTCTTTGAATATTGTTTTCTAAATACTTTGGGATTTGACAAGAAATTGGTAAGTGAGATGACGGATAAGATAACAAATGGGATTACCGAATTGTTTGAATGGTATGTGAAGAGCAATGCGAGTGTGAATGTGCATAGTCGAGACGAGATTGGGGGAGCATCAAATACCGTGCTTTTAGATGGAGAGGATGATCATAAATCTTTGAAATCTCTTTTTAAGATGCATCAACAAAATGAAACAAACATGGCAAGCAAATCGGAGTTAGAAAAGTATCTTATGGAAGCTAGTGAAGATGATAGTGATAGATTTGACATATTGAAGTGGTGGAAAGACAATTCCTCTAAGTATCCTATTTTGTCCCAAGTAGCACGAGATGTGCTAGCTATCCCAGTGTCCACGGTTGCCTCCGAATCCGCTTTTAGCACGAGTGGACGTGTGATTGATCCATATCGTAGTTCTCTCGCTTCCCAATACCGTAGAGGCTCTTATTTGCACCCAACAATGGATAAAGAAACCAACCAAAATCAATCTTAGAGAACAACTTGATGAGTTGGAGCAATTGGATTCGGGTACTACTCTTTGCTTTATTTTTTGTTTTCTTTATTTTAATTACTTCTATATATGTTGAATAATATATTTGTACGCTTCTTTTTTTGTGTGGTTTTATTATATTTAGTTGTCATGGACTCAAGTGGTAAGACTAAGAAGTAAGGGGTTGATGGCTGCTGCTATGGCTAAAGAGAACTTCATTGGCGTATCGGGTACACTCTCCATTGTTGCTTTTAAATTTTACAAGTGTTTAAGTTGAAATACTTATCTTAGAACATTTACTCTTGCAGCACTGTATGGCTGATTTGGTTGGATATGTTTCTATGAACATTTGCTCAATCTCAGAATTGCTGGACAAATGGATTGGTTGTATGGTTGCTGTTGATGGTGGACTACATTTTGCTGGAAAAATGCTGCTGGAAAAATGCTCAATGCTTGCATTTTGAATTTTTTTTTCTTAATGTTATTAATTTATTATCTTGTTGGTATGTAATATGTATGGGATATTGGGATTTGTTGTGTGAGACATGCTTGCTGTGTGTATTTCTGAGTTGTATTTGCTGAGTTGTATTTTTTTCTATAGATGAACAAAAATGGTAGTGGCACTGTGGCAGAAATCTATGGTTGTAGGGTTTGGGTCCAATTTGTTTTTTGATAGGCCCAACTTGTATTTTAATAGGCCCAACTCCCAAGTTTGGTCCAATTTGCATTTTAAACGCTGAATTGGATTTTAATAGGCCCAACTGCCCAAGTTGGGTTTGGCCCCAAAGATAAAATAAATTTTTTGATTGGGCACAAGTGGCCCAGACCGAAAAAACCGAAAACCCCGAAATTTGAGACCGAACCGAGACACCCCGAACCGAGATCGGTTCCTTCTTTAAATCGGTCGGGATCGGTTTAGGGAAATCCTACCCCGAACCGATTCGGTCCAAGTAAGCGGCACCCCGAACCGACCGAACCCGAACCGATTTCACCCCTAGATAGTATGTCGAGACCACGTCGAATGCAATTGTAGAAGCTTGTGTAGATTTTTTTTTTTTTTGTATGTGGTGAAAATTGTAAACAGAGAAAACTGTTTTATACTTTTTGATGATATCTTTTGTTCATTAGGTTGAGCTTTAAATGTGATTTTTGTTGGAACAAAATTTTTAGTTGTCATTACTATGATATTTTCTTTTATTTATGGTTGGTAAATGTATTTGATGTTTATAATGACCCCCCACTTCTGAAATCCTGGAGTCGCCACTGCATGCTTATTTGTCTCTACTAAATTTGCAGCAAGATCACCAATCCCTTTGTGCGCGAGAGAGAGAGAGAGAGAGAGAGAGAGAGAGAGAGGGTCAGGATTTAGAAGTCTGATTATATCTAACGACTCTGTCTCATTAACAGTGAGAAATGAGAATTGTACCTATTCTCCCCTTTTGCTCTTTGCCTCTTTTCCTTTGTTTTATTTTGAGATTTTTTCATGGGCCTTAATTGGGGTTAGGTCTTCATATATTTTTTTGGGTTGGGTTTCTAATATTTTTGGATTGGGTGTTTAATATTTTTGGATTGGGTGTTCAAACATTTTGGGTTGGGTGTTCACATTTTAATGGGTAGGGTGTTCAAAATGATAAAATAAAAAGGGTAAAATTTTAACATATATTTCTAAAAAAAATGTTTTTGGTGTTGTTCAAGTTACAACCCTACACTCTATGTAAAGCCGCCCCTGACCCTTCGCCTTTTTAAAAAAAAAAAAAATACACCCCTCGAAATGTTGAATGAGGAGTAGTAGGTCCATGAAAATTTTCTCCAAAATTATTCAGGAATATTGTTCAGGAAAGAGAAATGAAGGCTTTAGATGTCTGAACCATTCATTTCTATTTCATAGACAAAAAAAAGTGTTTTTTTTTTTTTTTTTTTTGTATCCTAGCATTTTCGATAGTGAATTGAGTAACAAAAATACTCCCTCCGTCCCCAATCTTTGGTTCCAAACACCACTTTTTTTGTCCTAAATTTCTGAGTAAATTTCACTTACCTCCCATGAGGTTTCTGACAATTAAAGGGACCTCCCTTATGGTTTCTGAAATTCCACTGACATCCCCTACTTTTGAAAATAAATGTCAGGTACCTCCCCTGCTGTTACTTCCAGTAGTTTTACTAACTGAAAACGCTGAAGTCACCCTTTTTTCAATTGTTATTGCCCATATTACCCTCCCTCTCACTCTTCCTACTATAAATAGGATACAATAAACACTCTCCCTCACAATGCACACAGTGAGGCTGAGGCAGCTGGAGCGCTCTCTCTCTCTCTAACATTTGTAAGGTAATTTCTTCTCTACGTTTATACTATTTCTTATAAAATCCATTTATTTTAAATAATTTTTTTTATTGAGAAATTAAACTAATACACTACAAATAAGAAGATACTCAGTACAATTTCATCTCTCACTACATCTCTGAACCTCAAATGCTCGAAAAAGTTAATGGCTAACCTTGTAATGAATGAATATGCCTATTTTGTGATGAATGAGTGGCCTATTTGAATATGCAACGGCCCAATTGGATTTCTCAATAAAAGTAAAGCCATGGAATATTAAAAATACAGCCATGAAAAAGATGTAAAAGGATATGTAAAAAAGGGTACCTATTCCAATAACCCCCAATTTTTTTTTTTTTCAACTAACACTAATGAAAACAACACCCAGTTCTTGATCAAAATAGAAAAATTGATGTAAAACGATCACGCAAACGTCAATATGAGGAAGAAAACACACCTAGGGATGCACACTTCGACCTTCTGCTTCAGACCTCCAGAAAGCCCAAACTAGGGTTTTGCTGCACTTCGATTTACATCTTGAACACGATGATTTTGATGTATACTGAACGATCTCCAACTGATTTCTGTAAGAAGCGTTCGTATTCATATCTGTGTGTGCGCGCGTAGAAGGGTCCGGAGATGGGTGTTGAAGAAATGATCGATTACTAGAAAATGGCTAAGTATTGGACTTTGATGCAGGACAAGATATACACCCCTATTATTTATGGAAACATTATTTTAGTAATAATTTTTATTTACGATTAGTATTAGGAGATTTTATTTGTGATGCCTGTTTTGCACGTTTTTAGTTTAGTTTTGGTTAGATTCTATTTTATTTCCTTTTAGCAAATAGTCTAAGTTTCCAAGTAATGTTTTGCTTGGTCACCACTCTAAGTAATTTCCTTTTAGTTAGGACTCTTACTAGTATAAATAAGGATGTAGCCTATGGGCATATTTAACTTTTAATCAATTATAAATCAGAGTTATTCTCTTTCTCTTGTGGATTCAAGAACACTCGTGGATTCGAGACCTATATTCGTTTGAACTAGTACGCAACTAGTTTCTCGTGAATTCCGCTGCGTCAGACTTTATATAGCTAGGGGTAACAAAGTAATTCCAGAACGAAAGTTAACCCCGTTAGCCGCAAATTGACGGGAGGGGGGAATCTGGCATTTATTTTCAGAAGTAGGGGAGGTCAGTGGAATTTCAGAAACCATAAGGGAGGTCCCTGTAATTGTCAGAAATCTCAGGCGAGGTAAGTGAAATTTACCCTAAATTTTTTGTCCAGGGGCATTTAGCTGATGAAAATTTTCAAAGTAAGTACATGTAATGATGATGTTTTGATAGGGATGGCAACAAGTAGGGTATGGATCGAGGGACTCTATTCCATACTCGATCCCCAATTGGGGGATCTTTCACCATCCTCGCCCCCATCCCCATTAGAGATATTAGATAAAGAACTAACTCACCTCCCGATGGGCATTGGAGTTTCCCCGAATATACTTATATCCAGACTCAAAAAAAAATAACCTAAAGAAGTCAAGGATGAAAAAAATTTATATTTATATTTAGGAATATAATCTTAATTGATATTCTTTGAATATTAAGTAGTCTATGATAGGTAGTAATTGATAAGATTTGCTAATTAAAGAGATAATTGTTTACGTCTGTAACTATACTTAAGATTTATACTTTTGTTCCTATTTATATGTACATATGTAATATAGTAAATGTAGTATGTATAACCGGATACGGGGAGGGTATGGGATGGGTACAGGTATTCGGGGGTGGGGATTACAAAATTGTACCCGCTCCATACTCAAGAGGGTTTTCTTCATATCCTATCATACCCGCTTCTATTGGGGAAAATTCTCAGCTATCCCCGTCTCCATATAGGCAGAGCGGGGCGAGTTTCCACTGGATATGGGGAAATTTCCATCCCTATGTTTTGAAAGTAAAATAATGAAAAAAAAAATGATAAGTGTAATTGATTGTATTCCCCTAATTGGTTGAGGAACAATAAATTGGGATACTTTTCAATTACACTTATTAGAATCGCCGGTAGGGATGGCAATTTCTCCCAAGCTCGATGGGTACCCACCCCGCCTATTTGGAGGCGGATATTAGTCAATTTTTCACCCAATAGGAGCGGGTATGGTAGAGCTTAAAAAATCCCCAGTTAAACAGGGGACGGGTATGATTTTGTGATGCCTACCCCCGAATACTCGTACCCACCCTGTTCCAAATTGTATATATTTTTTTTACATCTATGTACGCATATGTGTGTATATAGTATATAAAAAAAAGTTCATGATGGTATTTTGAAAATTTTATGTAATCTTTAAGTGATCAATATTTGTTTGTTACCTTCTATTCTATTTTGTTTTAAATGGTTGATTTTTTTTACTATATGAATGATAATTTTTTTTTGGTTAAATCTTATCGTTCTCTCTTGTTCAATTAGTTTGGCTATGGATTATCCGAATATACCCGATCCCCAATGGGAGGCGGGCATGGTGGATTGTCCATTATCTCTTTTGGGTATGGAGGTGGGGATGGAGAACAAATTTCCAACTAGGGATCGGGGGTGGAATAGGATCCCCTGATGCATACTCTACCCGTTGCAATCGCTAATCGGGGGAGTATTAGAATTTAAAATTTTTAAAAAAAGTTCCCGAAAACGTCTAGAATTGAGAATAATCAGAATCGTTCATTTGGACATTTTTGGGAAACTCTTTCCTTGTCGTGCCCTGTCATCCCTCCTTGAAGCCAGCAGTCAACAGCTCCGGCTACGATCGACGGCTCCGGCAGCCATAAGGATGGCTCATAAGGATGGGTCTCTCTCTCTCTCTCTCTCTCTCTCTCTCTCTCTCTCTCTCTTGGCTCGTCTCCCTGTCTCTTCTTTGTTCAATCTTCTTTGTCCGAAGGTAAATTTTTATCTACTTCAACTAATTAAGAAAAACTCATTCCGCCGAAGCATCTTTAACTAGTACATTCAACTAAAATCTATACGCAACCACATAGCATTTGGAAAACACCATCTTCCCAATAAGATCTTATAATCACACAATTGAGAAACACATCTGAAATAAATTTGAACTAGAAACTAATGAAACTAACTCTCGAAAAATTAAAGAAGTACGAATCCTTCTAGCAAAAATGCCCACTAAGGTTAAAATTAAGTGAGTAATATTTATCAATATAGACATTTTAACGTCTATATCAGTTTTTGTAATTAAAAAGAATAGGAAAGTAATAAAAACAAGTAATAGTACAAGGCTTAAGCAAATAAAAAGAAAAAAGATATTCTACGGAGAGAAAGATGAAAGGGATGATAAAAAAGATAATAAAAAAAAAGAGATGTGACACGACCTTGGAGCACGTGGCAAGTAAAATGAAGCAAAAGGTGAGCTCTCCATGACCTAAACCTACATACACCGTGTGGAATGACATGAACCTTCCGCTCTGCCAAAGGCACTTTTAGTTCTTTTTGCACTAACTTATATAGAGGCCCTTTGGCCCCCTATTTATCAACTTATTGATTTCTCATTTTTGCATTCTGGGTGTTTGGGAGCAACACCCAGAAACTACTTCTCCAAAAATTGTTTTTCCATATTTCCATTTAGAAGCCAGAAATCAAAAATAGGTTTGGAGGTGTTTTTTGATTTCTACTTCTCATTTTCCCTTCCAAAACACATTCTGCACATTTCTTCCAAATACTCCTCCCATATCCAAAACTCATTCTGACCAAAAGCCAAAAAACCAAAAAACCAAAAAGTCAAAAATCAAAAGCTAAAAAGTAGGCTCCCAAACACCCCCATACTATTTATTACATACTTGATATATATATATATATAGAGAACACTTCTAAAACGAGATTCCCGTTTCCGGACCTCCATGATCCAAATATTTTTTTGAAAATCCGATCCGTCCAATGTGTTCAGAAGGTGTTTTCAAGGGTCCACGCGAAAAATCTTCAAAAATAAATACCGGGAAGGGCTTGATCCAAGCAGTTTTCGCAAAATTTTTGTATTTACAGTTTTTGCGAAAACTCTTGGATCAAGCCCTTCCCGGTATTTTTTTTTTGAAGATTTTCCACATGGACCCTTGAAAACACATTCTGAACACATTGGACGGCTCGGATTTTCCAAAAATAATTTGCAACACAAAAAAAAATCAATTTTTTCTTATTTTCAGGATGTGTGGACTAGAAGTTTTCTATATATATATATACGGGGCGGTTCCATGGACACAACGAATAACACAACATTTGACACAACGATAATCGGAGCCCCACGCTTACAATCAGACCCGCTCAAGTTGTTTAAAATATGTTTTTAAGATTACTTGTAAAAAATCATCTCATTTGGATATCAGTAAAGGCTTGATCGGTTCATTCAAATTTATCCTGTAAAATCTGACAAGATTCAACTAAATGAACTGATCAAGCCTTTATCAATATTCCAATGAGTTGACTTTTTACAGGTAATCTTAAAAACATATTTTAAATAAATTGAACAGCTTCGATCATTCGCATGGGGTTCACACAAAAAAATTTGTGTCAAATGTTGTGTTATTCGTTGTGTTAACGGAACCTCCCTATATATATAGGGAATGCTTCTAAAACGGGATTCCCGTTTCCAGACCTCCATGATCCAAACATTTTTTTGACGATCCGATCCGTCCAATGTATTCAGAAGGTGTTTTCAAGGGTCCACGGGGGAAATCTTCAAAAAAAAAAATACCGGGAAGGGCTTGATCCAAGCACTTTTCGCAAAAAATATATAATTACATTTTTGGCGAAAACTGCTTGGATCAAGCCCTTCCCGGTATTTTTTTTTTTTTTGAAGATTTCTCTCGTGGACCCTTGAAAACACCTTCTGAACACATTGGACGGATCGGATTTTCCAAAAATAATTTGTAACACAAAAAAAATCATTTTTTTCTTATTTTCGGGAGGTGTGGACTAGAAGTTTTTCTTATATATATATACAGTCACTATCTAATCCGGGAGTCCCGGATCCGGGACTCCACCTTCCCGATATTTTTTTGACGATATGAACCGTCCAATGTGTTCAAAAGGTATTTTCCAAGGTCCACGCGGGAAATCTTCAAAAAAAAATACCGGGAAGGGCTTGATCCAAGCATTTTTCCGCAAAACTGTAAATGTACAGTTTTTGCGAAAAAATGCTTGGATCAAGCCCTTCCCGGTATTTGTTTTTGAAGATTTCCCGCCTCGACCTTGGAAAACATCTTTTGAACACATTTGACGGCTCGGATTTCCCAAAAACAATTTTTAAAAGCATCAAAACACCAAAAAACCTCCCATCCGGGATCCTTGATTGGATAATTTGTGTATATATATATATATAATTTTTTTTACTTTTTTTCCCCCCTGTGGTGGGGGCTCACCCCGGGGCCAGCCCTGGAGATAGTGTAAGCTCCACAAGCCAAGCTCCCTGTCTGATTGGCACATTCATGACCAAAACTCACATTTACTTGTAATCTCCTTTATTGAGTCGTAATTTATTTTCCTTTTTATTTTTAGAATGTTTGTTTAGAAGGTGGAAGGAAATCAATTTCTTCTGTATTGAGATATCGAGTTTTATGGTAAGTCATGGGATTCGATATATAGTGCGCTGCTACGTATTTTTAGCAGTATACTCGAGCAACTTCGATAAATTTCTGCAGCTTATAAATATGGGACTTATTAGGGTTTTGCACCTACTAAGCATATGATAGTAGCCTCAAACACGTTCTTGAAAGGGATAAACATTCTAGGGGTTCTTTGCTTTGCATCTTGGAGTACAGATACAATATAAGTATCACTTAGTGGTAAATACATTTGAAAGAGTTTTCAAGAATTATCTCATCATCAATAATAAGTTTGAGAAAAGTCCTTCAGTGGATTCTGGGAGGTAAATGGAAGGCTTGTGGATTCAAGGTAGCAGCAGTGAAAGCACTAGGTGTGGTGAACGTGGATTCGGCAAATAGATCAGTAGATCTTGGGCTCAATTGTGAGAATTCTAATCATAGGTATGATTGCTTGTAAATGACATTGTGTGTTTTAATGGTTCAATTACCTCAATTAAGAGGATTTTTCTTTCAAAGTGAAGAAATACAAACCAATTTACTTAGGAAATTAAAGAGCAATAAAGAAACAAGACACTTTGATTAAGGAATCAAACATAAACTTACTTCGAAATCGTCTTCAACTTCAAATAGAAAGACAACAAGAACTTCTAACACTTGATTGTTACAAGAACAACTAACATCTACTTCCTAAACTACTTCCTAATCTACTTCGAACTGAGTCGAATTCCTAAAACTACAATTCTACTTGCCAGTGAACAAACCAAGCATCATTTTTGTTTGTTGTTTGTTGAAGATTTGTCCGGGACTTTTCACTCTTTAACTTCTTCTATTTATAGGCAGTGCTTGTGATTTGAACTTCCCGCTTGATCTCTTGACTTCGAACTTCATCATTGCATTTCAAACGAGCAGTTTCTTCCCTCCAAAAGCATCTGACCTTAATTACTTTGATCTTCCTTCAAAAGTTTTAAATTTGAACCTGTACGATTATTCAAACAAATCATATGATTAGTTTTAAGGAATAACTGCCCTGCACGAGTTGTTCCACGTGTCTCAATTGTCAACTATCTTGTTTTATATGCTTACACGTGTACCACATGCCTTTTGGCAGTTAAAAGTGTGACTTCGAAACTAGTTTTATTTATTCTTTGGCTTATAACTGCCACTAACTACCTTTCAAACCGGATATTAATACGACATCGTACCATTACATTTATAAACTATTAATCCAGTGCTTTTCATCAAGGATGAGCCGCCAACGTTTGGCATTCTCAAGTACATGTCAATTAATTACTGGATGAGTTAATTTTATATGTAAACACATGGTTACAATTTTTAAGGGAGCCACATGCGCGGGCCAAATTCATAAAAGGGAAGTGAAATAAAAGTTTTACCATGATGCTTGAATATACTCTAGCGATCATGGTTTTTGACATTTTTTTACCATGATTCAAGATATTACCTCAATAATAATTATTACCATGTTTCAGGTCATTAAGTGTTTTTTACCATAAAACTGGGATTTGTTTTGATATTTTTAATCCTATGACAGAAAAATATGGTAGATAATTTTTTGTTACATGGTTAATTCATGGTAAATATTATAGGATACTGTAGCTGTTGCGCGAGCCTATATAGATAAGGAATATGTACGTTGTCCTTGTACATAGCCCTTATCTATGTAGGCCAGTGCAGCGGCTCTCTTATAGAAGGTAGAAAAATAAAAAAAACAACAAGTTATATCGACATAAGGAAGACTAATATAAATCATGGTAAAAATAAAACATGTGATTTTTATTTTTACCATAATGTTATGGGTGTGAGTTTTACCATGATTATTGGAAGGTATTGTAGTCATATCCTATTCTACGATTAAAGTTCTCGGTCAAGTCAATAAATATTACTATGTTTATTGTTCCTACTTCGATTTTTTACCATAATGACCGGAACATCTTGTGGACATGTTTTACCATGAGTATTCGACTGAAAGAGAATCGTGAAAGAATGTGCAGCCCCCAAAAAACAAAGCCCTACCCCTCCCCCCTTTAATGAAAAACCCTCGCCTCACTTCCAAGTTATTTGTGGGTAAGCGTCTCGCGTATGGTTTTCCATATAGCCTTGTTTCGTGGACACCAAGTTAGCAGTTCTATCTACAGTTCAAATGCTCTATTCTGGTGAAACCTTGTATCCTAATTCCGACCTAGGCCTTGGATTCAAATGGTTATTATATTTATGGCAGTCAACTTGCCTATTCTGACTCTTTAGGAAAAATTTACGGCCAGTTCAGTTTCTCCGTTTGCGAGGGTAAGGCTACGTACATCACCCCTTCCTCAGACCCCACAGTTACAGGAGTCACGTGCACTCGGTTAGCCCCTTTTTCCTTATGGCCAATTCAGCCATTCAGGATTTGTTTTGTTAACTCAAACGTACATTTTGCTACTAAAATTGTATGAATTTTCAAACTGTGATATTTATATCGCATCTCTTATTTGTGCTACTAAAATTTGATGTTAGCCATTCAGGATCTGCTTTGTTAACTTTCTATTGTTATAAAGGGACTAACATTTTGGTACAGCCCAAGATGAAATAATGAACCAAATTTGTGAGACGGATGGAGTATCTTTTTAAGTGTGAATGCATTTATTACTTGTCTCCTTGAAAAGTTGAATTTCAAAGGACCGAGAATTTGGAATAGAGGGAGCACTACATTCAAAATTCTGGATTTCCACTATGAACCAACCGGTCTAGAATAGTTGACCCATGATAACTCTCAACTCGGCAGTGTGAGAGCTAGAATTTTGGCCTCAAGGGACACGATTCAATAGACATATTTTTTTCTAAACATAATACTAGAATGTCAGAGTTTTTGATTTCCAATATAGTACGTTTGTATATTAAAATTCTAATGTACTTCATATATTTTTAATTCTCTCTCATACCGATAGAGGAAAAAGGAGTGGAAAAAAGTTGATAAAATCATGACTTTAACATTGGGTCCTAACACAATTTCCTTGTATATTGAAATTTCATATGTTTGGCCGGGTCCAGCGTAGGTGTTGTGCACCATCCTCGCCGTCCGTTCGGCGATTCAATGATCCAGATTTCATCTCGATCGTGCGACATCCAAGCCGTTCATTGCAAGATGAAATTTGGACCATTGGATCGCCAGACAGGCATCGAGATCGTGCACAGCACCAACGCTGCTCCCAAAAATACCTACTTCATTGAAAATACAGAATGCAGACAGTAGCAATGAGACCCAATTAAATCTCCATTGCATTGTATATATCATCAGTTTTTTAAGGAATAACAAACAACTGGATCGTTGTAAGCTGTATACATACAACTGTAACAAAGGGCAGTATTGTCTCTCAGAGATTTATGTCTGGAAAAAGGCCATTCCTCTACTTCTTCATAAGAAGAACAACAGTATGTGCTGCAATACTCCTGTTTTCCCCGAGGCTGTCGACCTTCTCATGGGTTTTCGCTTTCAAGTTCACAACAGAAGGGTCTGCGCCAAGAAGGCTCGACAAATTAGTCCTGATAGCCTCCTTGTGTGGGCTCAGCTTCGGCCTTTGCAGAATCAGAGTGGCGTCTAAATTTCCTAGCTCGTAGCCAGCCTCGTGCATCAGTCTCACCTGATATTGACCCACATTGCAGAGGATGAGTTATACAGACAGCAAGTATCATAAACTGAAGTTAACAGAACAATTGCATGGCAATACATCCTCCCATATTCTAAACCACTGATGAGCCAAATACCCCATTACGATTACGACAAAAAGAGTCCCTGGATCAACAACTTGAGTAATTCTATGTGTTTATGTAGTAGATATAAGCATTGACACATCGATTTAAGGTACTTTTTTTTTATTTATCACCTCGTAGCACCTTTTCTGGGTCTCATTTTACCATCATGAGTCCAAACCGTGAAACGTTGAAGTTCACATAAAACCAATCCATTACAGCCAATTTTTATGATGATCAAATGATGACAAACCAACTTCACAAGATAATGAGTAATGACATTAATAATAAGTTAGAGAATGAAACTACAATTGAAGGTTTGGACAGCATGGGCCTTGTTCGTTTAGTAGTTTTAGTTTAGTTTAGTTTAGTGTTGGAGATAGGGGTAATGAGTGGAGAGAGATCGAGAGAGAAATGAGGGTAATGATTACAAAACTAAACTAAAACTAAGCTAAAACTATGAAACGAACAAGGCGATGATACGTCAAATTAAGTACAAATATTACATGCCCACTTTGACAACTGATGGGGACCCAGTCAAAATTGTGTGGCTAGACATGGTCCCCAACTGCATTGTGATCCAGAGGGGCTTAAAAAGGACTTGCGGTAAGCCTTTTGCACCAAGCTAAGGAACGCAAAACTCGGCTTGGATCAAGGATGGGCACTTGCACACGAGAGGAAAGTACCTTTTCTGCGGTTTGCCACTTCACAAGCAAGGAGTACCACACAGGGAAGGTGTGAAAATTTTTTTTTTCTTCCTTTTTTTCAATTTTTTTCATTTTGAAGAATCCATGTCTTCTTGTTCCACTGGCGGCAACGAAATTCCCATGTCTGGTCCGGTTCATTTTTATGTCAAGGATCAGCAGCTATGAGCAATTCTCCTTTGCTCTCAAGTTGTTCCCAACAGCGATGACTGCTCATTTAAGTCCTCGGTAGCACCATTAGATATTCAACAATATGGAAACTTCTATGGGCACATGTTTGACTATTGTGTTTGAATACTTCACAAACCATGTGGTAGAGCAATTTGCAACAGAACAGTTGCTGCTTATGTTTTTACAGCAAGTATACATGCCAAATTTCATTCAGTTCCACAAATAGCTGGTTTAAAAAAAGACCATGTTCGGTATAACCGAACCAAATCAAATCTATTGAAGCAACGGAACAACCCGATTCTATTTCTTTCTAAATTTCCATGTGTATCTTTCCCCCTTCTCAGATCATTCCCCTGACTACCACCCCTATTACATTTAAGTTCAACTCAACCTCACAAAGCCCGATGTCTGAAATAAAATCCGAGTATCTCAAATACAGGTTTTTAGCAAACCATTTTCTCTCAGATGAACTCAAACTCACTAAAGTATAATTACAACATCCTAATCTGAGAACATCCTAAAACAAAGTTGGTTTATCCATTGGCTAGCAAATAGTAACTTATTGAAGCTTTCTTACGCAATTGTGATACTTCTACAAAAACAAAATCACCATTCCAGTTTCAAAACCACGCTAGGAGAACGAAGTAGTGAAAATAAATGACAAAAGCAAATATTAAAGCATATGCTAAAGGTTGGAGGGGTATGATATAAAAATCAAATATCAAATAATAAGAGAAGAAAACCCAACTAATCAGAATGAAGG
The DNA here is from genome assembly GCA_016920895.1 of Vaccinium myrtillus. NCBI lineage: Eukaryota > Viridiplantae > Streptophyta > Magnoliopsida > Ericales > Ericaceae > Vaccinium > Vaccinium myrtillus. The sequence continues at coordinate 11,681 of JADGMU010001144.1, read as the reverse complement.
AAATTAGTTGATAAACTCACAGCTTCCTTGATGAAAACAGATGATGCTGCGCCTTTCCATTTGGGATCATTGTCAGGGAAGATCTGCCCGATGTCCGGAAGCCCTAGAGCTCCCAAAATTGCATCAACAACACAATGAAGCAACACATCACCTGCAACCCCAAATTAACCACAAAAGCTTTACCTACAATTGAATGGATGGAAATTTCAAATACAGGAGTTTCATGCTCAATCTAACCAACATATACAAAAGCTTCTACAATTGAAGTGTGAAACAAGAGTAGGAGAAGGATTAGAGGTAGACGAGTTGCATTTTATTAAACCTCCTATGATCTTTTTTAAATTGATTGCTGAATCTCTTCATCTGAAATCTGTTAAAGCATTCAACCCAAAACCAACCAATTGGTGATAACTAATGAGAAGCAAGGCCGTCTTGGCTCATGTAAGTTTTGGAGCTAGTAATTAATCCACGCAGAACAATCAATAATACTCCTTCGTACTCACACAAGAGGTAAATAAAGAATCCATAGCATAGATACTACAGTACAAAGAAACAACGTGCATGTAAGACACACACAACAGAACAATCAATCTAGAGAGTCTCATCCAAAAGAGCACTCATAACATTGTTAAAGCATTTAACTCATGACCAAATTGTCATTGAGTGGAGAGGCCACCAGGCTCAAATACTAGTTTTTGAAGTAGTTAATAATCTACATGGAACAAGCTCTAACAAAAGCCATTACCATCCAAACACCACCACAAATCGAAAAGTCAAAGGGAAACGAAAAGATTGAGCTTTTTCATAAAACCTCGCCAAAATAATGAGATTGGGTGAGCAACAAAAATGGTCCAACAAAAAACAATCAATCTTTTTCCTTCATTTGGGATCCTTTCTCACCATTTCTCAACTTTTTTGAGTTATTCAAGCAACCCAACAAGATTTTCATTTCTTTTTATTACCACCCCGTGATTGTGTGTGGGCCTCACGTGTATGTTGGGATTGTGGATTGAGTTGTGATTGGATGGCTGTGTGTATGTAGCATCTCTCTCGCAAGTAAAACTACTTGACCGGAATAGTCTACTTCTTGGGTTTAGTAATTGGTTCTGATTATCGGATTAGAACCCGCAACAAGCCTCGCCGAACGTGGGTAAAGTTACACTTACCAAAGGCTGAGTATCAAACAAATTAGAGCGACCTAAAGCTGCCCCGAACACCTGACTTGCATTATTATTAAAAAAAGAGAGAGAGAGAGAGAATTTTTACCGTCGGAGTGAGCTTCGCATCCTTTTTCGAAGGGAATATCGATGCCCCCAATGATGAGAGGGTAACCTGGCTCCAGTCTGTGGAGATCGAACCCATGGCCCACTCGAAACGGCAGAGACTTGGACGGAGTAGTGATCGTCGTCTGTCTCTCAGCGTCTATTACTACAGCATCAGCAGTTAAAGCAGCCGCACACGGAGGAGCTCTAAAGGCAGAACGCAGAGATACAGGAGGCGATGATGAGAACAGAGTCGAGTTTCCGGCAAAGGAGGTGCGAGGAGAGAGGGGGAGAGAGATTTTAGTGTTGATTGGGTTTCGAATTGGAATTGGGGAGGGGAAATAGAGAGGGGCGGTGGCCATGGCCGTCGTTGATTTCTACCGGAAAATCAATCGGAGAGTTTTTCGATTGGTACTTATTATTGTATTAGCAGTAGCTTTTCACAATTGCAGAATACAGGGAGTTTAGAATTGAGCTCGAGCAACACGAGGGCTGGTGACCAGAAATTGGGTTGGGTTGTACGCGTGGCACAAGCTGATTGGATCAAAAAACATATTTCCTCCGCTGGCGGCTACGTACGTTTTTTTTTTCTTCTTCCCCCGCTGGCGTATTAGACCGCTAGGTAGTAGGTGAGACTTGAGAGCAATTTATTCTTTTTAGTACTCCTAAGGGCATCACAGTGGGCTTCCTAAAAATTGTTCATAAGTTGTATTCTAAGTTGTACACATAAACATAATTGGAGTCCATTTTTCGCTCCTAGAACTTGTTAAATTTAGAGAGTATGTGTGCACTCAATAGGCTAGCAATAAACATTCTCTATTTTGTGGGAAAAAAAATTAGGAGCAAATTTTTCAAAGATTTCATACTAATTTTTTTTTTTAAGATTTTGGCCCCACTTAGAGTTAGCTAAAAGGCTAACCAAATTTAACTATTGTACTAGGAGCCAAGCTTAGAAGTCACCCTTAAGAGTTTGTATGGGGAGTCCATTGAAGACAATACTTAAGCACATAACTGTTAAGAGCCTTACTTAGGAGCCATTTTGAGAGCCCACTGTGGATGTTGTAAGATACTACTAAAATGCTCTCTTACAAGTCTATCAACTTCAAATAATATTTTGGTGTTCAAAAAAAAAAAACTTCAAATAATATTTTTATTAAATAATATTTTTTTTATACATAAATAAGTTCATACATTTTAAAATTATAAAAACATAGGAGTATTACAATTCAAGTTTATGGTACTTTTAAAAGTTTATATATGTGTACGTTATAAAATTTTCATTATATACACGTAAACAGAGCATATCCTATGAGGGCTCCCTTATATAGGCTACGGTGCGGAATTTTTTGTTTGAGATCAAATTTTGACGATCCGGGCCGTTAGATGTGTTTAGAACATGTTTTTAAGGTCCAACGTGTGAATTCGTCAAAAAACAATACTCAGAAGGGCTTGATCCGAGCCATTTTCGATAAAAATGTACATATACATTTTTATCAAAAACTGCTTGGATCAAAACCATTCCGGATATTTATTTTTTTTGACAAATCCTCGCGCTAGACCTTAAAAATATGTTTTAAACACATCTAACGGTTCTAATCATCGAAATTCGATCCTGAACAAAAAATCCCGCAACGTAGAGTTTAAGGGAGCCCTTATTGAATATTTGTACTTCATGTAAAAGTTTATGCATCATGTGATTTAAGGTTCATGAACTGCAATATGCCCGATAAAAAAAGGTAATTGATATTCACACCCCCCAAATTGATATCCACACCCCTTTCTTGTCTTTTAGTGAAGATTTTACACATAAAAACTTCACTAAAAGACAAAAAAGGGGTGTGGCTATCAATTTGGGGGGTGTAGAAATCACTCCCCTAAAAAAAAATGTATTATGAAAGAGGAAACAAAGCTTAATCAAAGATTTACCATTACACGTTGCTTTTTACCTTTGTAGAATCATGTTAAGGAATTAGAGTCTCACATTGCTTAGGAGTAGAATGGGTGATCACTTATGGGTGATCATTTAATATATGCTTGGACCTCTTCACTCATTGTCAATTGGTTTTGGGATAAGACATAAAGTTTACACAAGTTTCAGCTAGGGGTGAAAATCGATCGGTTCGGGGTGATTTTGCTGGGAACCGATCCCGACCGAAAAAAAACAATGGACCGATCGGTTCGGGGTGATTCGTCCGGTCAGTTTTTTTCGGTTTTTTCGGTCCGGCGTTAAAATTGAGATGGACGGCTGAGATTTGTTATTTTTTGCAGGATTTGTTATCTTTTGCAAGGTCAAGATTGGTTTTCGGTCCAAATAGGGGTGGTTTCGGGGTAATTCGGTCCAAATCGGCATGATTTTAGGGTATTTCGGTTTGTTTCGGTTTGGTCTGACAAAAATTCTGGGAAACCGAAACCGAACTGAGATGTATTTCGGCTTTTTCGGTTCGATTTTTTCGGTTTTTTTCCAGATTGGACTGACCGAACACCGAACCGAATTTTCAGTTTTTCGGTCGGTTCGGGTCCCGTCGATTTTTTTTCACCCCTAGTTTCAGCTATTAAGTTGAAACCCCCTCTATAGTTATACAGAGTACTTGGGAGTCTGCAAGTGCGTGCTTGAGTTCCACCTAAATGTGTGATTGCAAAGAGTGTTAACGATTGAATTATTACTCCATAGGGGTTGTTCACCAATAGATTTGATAAAATCAAGCCCTTGGTTTTATCCATTAGTGAAGAGATTTGATAAAATATTAGATATTTTTGTAGATTTGAATGCAAAAATCTAAGATTTTATCAAATCTCTTCACCAATGGATAAAATCAAGGGCTTGATTTTACCAAATCTTGATAAAATCTATTTCAGGCATTAATCATCCACCAACTTGCTTCATCTTGCTCCCAATCGAATAATCATCTCTTGATTGCTTGTCAACATGCCGAAACCAGATTTAACTGGTTTCTTTGTCGGCTAAAACACTCTTTCCTTCAACCAACAGTCCCGCATGGCATGGCTACATCATTTTCGCTTGACCACAGTTATAACAAAAATGTCACACAATGGAAGGAAAAAATAACTGGCAGTTCTCTGTTTATTTCCTGGCCTTGAAACGTGGTTCCAGAGTTTTACACATACTCCTTCCGGGTAAGTATGAATCAATCAAATACCACCAGACTTTCTGAAGCATGGAATGAGATTATATCGACGACTGAAAATGAGGTGATTTCAAACTGTAGTTCATACAAGCAAAATGTACAAGTATTGCTAGGTTTACAACAATGAGCAAACAAACAAGTTCCCCTCCACTCACAAGGGATCACCCATAGTTGTTATATGATGAGATGAATATTTACATGGGCAGCATCCTAAAGGAACCGTCGCATCTTTCACAACAGCAGAAGAGCTCAGTTCGGAGGCATATCTGAAGCAGTAGCCCTGGGATGCTTGCTTCCATGCTCTGGTGTCAGATTTTCAGACGCAGATCTCTTTGATCTCAGCTGCAAACATAAAGGAAATGAGGGAAAAGAATAGGATCTCTCACTCACTACTCTCTTGAGTGTGTGTTTGTGTGTGCATGCACGTATGAGAGTGCTAGTGTATATTTTGTGTGCACGTGCAGTAACGTTTCACACATTAACGATTTTGTGTATAGACAATGATGACTTCAAACCTTGTCTTCAGCACGCTGATAGAAATGTCTGAGGAGTATATTTTTGGCTTCTGAAGTTATCACTGCCGAAAGAATAGCAGGGCATGTCAGAAAAACCATGATAAAATAACAATATGAGCTAGCTAACATGCTGATTAAACAAAAGACTGCAAACAAAGTTACTTTCTTGGTCAACTTTCACGGATTGTTATGTTTTCCATTTGTATGCCCACTTATATTATCAATTACCATTCTTGGTCAAAGCAAGCTCTTACATTCTGTATTAATGAATTCACAATGAATCAAATCTCCCCAAGTAGGATTCAAACCTACGATCAATCAGTCAACAACGAACCACTCCACCACTTAAACCATTTTCATAAAGAAAAAGGAAAATAAGTTTTCGCCTGAAGCATGGTAAACCACCCTCTCTTGAATGGATGCAGATTGACCTAGATATTAGCACACGGAAGCTGATCTGCAAAAGAGCAGCATTATCTCCACTTTTGGTCACCTCTTTACGTTGGATACATACGCAATTGAAGGTGGGAAAGGTTAGTGTTGATGACCAACTTTCAGAGTGGTGAATGATAATAATACTTGTGGAGAATTAGATAAATCTATAATCTTAAAGTGGCTTAGGTGGAAAGGTAACCGTAGTTAGGTCACCTTCTCACATCAATTCACAAGTGTACACTGTTTTGGAAGTCGATAACTAGCTTAAACAAGTCAAGCTTGAACATGCTTTTAAGAGTGTTAAACTTCACACCTAGCTTAAACAAGTCAAGCTTGAACATGCTTTTAAAAAGCATTAATTTTCAAACCAAGTTTAAACATTCTATTATTTGGTTCATTTTCCCGTCATTAAGGCATCATTTGATAATTTGAAGTAGGAAAATCATGTAGAAATAAATTTACGAAAATCAAGTTAAGGGAGGGAGGAGGAAGAAAAGGGAAAACATTATAATATAATCTTAAAGTGGCTTAGGTGGAAGGGTAACCGTAGTTAGGTCACCTTCTCACATCAATTCACAAGTGTACACTGTTTAGGAAGTTGATAACTAGGTGAGGGCATTAAATTTAAGAGGGAGCTCCTTCAATACACATGACTCTTCACTAACACACGAGCTATTTCAACTCCCAACATGAAGAAATATTGGAGTTGAAATAAATCAACTATAGCAACAAGCCTATGTTTATGCAATAATCTAGAAAGAGTATCACAATTTAGTCGTCATAACATGCAGTTCTTCTGAGCAAACGCGCGGCAATAAAATCAAGGACAATCCTTAATAGTGCCAAAAAGAAACAGGAAAATAAACGTAGCTGAATAAATAGTACAGACATTTGCGGATGACAGGTTGCAGGACTCCATCTACACCATATCCCACTAAATTAAATACTATACCACTATCACATCTAAACTACTTCAACCAGTCACTAGAAGGTCTACAAGTTGAATATTCAGCTTCCTAATTACCATCTTCGTTATAAAACATGAAATAGTTGGGAAAAAAGAACTCCCGTCCCTAACAGTACAACTCATTTGCATCAAAGAAAAAATTGATATCTTCAATTTGGTGCGAATAAATTCGGAAAATAATGTACAAAAGTTTTTTTTTAATCCAAAAAACACATGTTTTTTCGTAGTGGACTAATTTTCAGGACAGAGGGACTAATTTTAAGTATGGTCGATAAAGGAACGAAGTTTAATTCTGTTTTACTTCGTACAATTTTTGTTCAAAGATCGGTTGAAATCAATAATTCTTTTTTAACAGTGTTAAACTTCACACCTAGCTTAAACAAGTCAAGCTTGAACATGCTTTTAAAAAGCATTAATTTTCAAACCAAGTTTAAACATTCTATTATTTGGTTCATTTTCCTGTCATTAAGGCATCATTTGATAATTTGAAGTAGGAAAATCATGTAGAAATAAATTTAAGAAAATCAAGTTAAGGGAGGGAGGAGGAAGAAAAGGGAAAACATTATAATAGGAAATTAAATAAATTATGCTAAATTTCCCTTCAAGAAGCTATATAAGGGTAGACTGGAATGTTCAAACATTTTCCATAAGCTAAACTATTGCAAAAAAGAAAATTTTAACTGCATTATTGAAATAGTTAGTTTTCTCCATATACATCCAATTTCAAAATCGTGGCTGCTGACTTGAAACCACCTTTGTGGACAGTGGATTGGTTAAAATCTTGACATAACTAGCCTTTGAGGAATAAGCAAAAGATTATATCCTTTGTAGACTTTTCTTTGTTATAATTTAAACATATTATTACGGGCTACTGACTTGGCAAAGGACTTTCGGACTCTGTAACATTAACGGTGAAGGCATTATTGCGGCAGTGAATGCAATGGAAACGGGCTCCAGCTTGATGCACATCATAAATTTTCCACCCATTAAGAAAAGCAGATTTAAGAATTCCTAACAAAACTAGGAAAAGGTAGCGTGGGCTCGTGCCCACACTAGTCTCAAGGTGGCTCCGTCACTGTCTACAAGTTGAATAATCAGCTTCCTAATTACCATCCTCGTTATGAAAAACGAAATAGTGGGAAAAAAAGAACTCCCGTCCCTAACGGGACAACTCATCTGCATCAAATTGTAGAACAAGTTCTAAACCTAACAGAAAGGCTTCTTTCATTTTAAATTTTGAGTCTTCCTAAGAAAGAAATTAATAAAGCAGAAAAATTCCAAACAAATTAACACTAAAAAAATTGCATTACTGTCTGCAACACTGATAATTATGTAGCAGAGAAAAGTTGAAGGATATCAAGACATAAGGTTTCTCATTACCTTGATTAGGGGGTGGAAGGGTTCGATCATGAGTGGGATGATAGGTAACAGGCGTCATTTTCTGAAACAAAACAGAGATATAGTTCGAGAACGGAAGTCAAAATACATCTTAATAGGTTTTTCAAAGATTAATCATCAAAGAAACATCAAATGATGCACTTTTCACCCTTCAAAACAGATAATGAACATGACAACTTATTACCCAAGCTTTTGTTCTGTAAACATCCATTAATAGATGCCTAAATACCTTGCAGCAAAAAGTATGCTAATTAAGTTTATTATCAGATCACAAAAATAGAGAAGATTGTTTACGGACAGCAAGTGAAAACTAGATAGTACCCTGTTGCTATAGCATAAGCTTAAGGCTTTTGAAAGCATTTAAAGTAGGAACTAGGAACCAGTGTGGAATAAGTACAAGAATCTACTGTGGTAGCATAAGTTCAAGAACCCAGTGTGAAGCATTAAATGTGTAAAATATACAGACTATGGTAGTTATAACTATCACGTGTACGATATGAGATACTATTTAGTTTGTTTGCCGTGCTGCAAGAGCAATATATTATTGTCAAACACAACCATGCATTCCTGTTGTTAATGTCCATATTAGGATCCTAAGCTATTTACTAGCACCATGAACAGACAAAATTATCCTCCAAAACCTTTCCACCACAACGAATATATTTCCATTGAAATAAATACTTAACATATCAAAGGAAAGTACGAAATTTACAAGCATAGAAGTTTATCCACATGGATTCAATGCCATGCCTTGCATCACGGACATTAATTAATCTATAGCACTTATTGTCCCGCATGAATATTCCATCACTATAAAGCATGGAAATGCTTAAAGTAAACATAGAAAGCAATTATAAATCACAAAGTAGCCACATTCTTTCATGTTCAAATACCGTGGGGGTGCATGTGACAGTTATAATTCGGTTCGTGCAGTTTTGGAAGGAGATAGCCAGTTATTAATACGAAACCACCCTACACCTCTTCTTCTACACGTCATGAACTAAGACCATCTAGTTGAAACGCCTGTGTGAGAATTATAGAATTCATTTAACGAAGAAAATGACAAACAAATCTTGCACTTGCAGTTGCACAATTCGTAACCTGAAATCCCCTAATTTTGGAACTTCGCGGCTATAAAATTCAACTGACTTAGTCAACATTTTAACCTAAAACTTTAAAGATGCATGGACGAACTGCAAGAAACCCTGATCCCAAAACCGAGAGCAAAACAAGGAAGTGCATTTAACTTCACCACTCAACTCAACAAAAATATTCTCTAAACAGAAGTTCGGTATTTTCTCAAGCAATAAACAACACAAGACGCAGATCACAACTTGCAATCAAACCGAATTAGCTAAATCAACATTCAATTTCAGATAACATTAAAAGATAAAGAAGTGCTCTTGCATATTTCATAACCTGAAAACCCCAGATTTTGGAACTTCTAAGGTCATGGAATTCAACTGAAGTAATTTGAACATATTATAAACTTAAACTCCAATGATGAACGGAGAACACCAAGAAACCCTAATCTCAAAATTACTGAGCGCAAAATCAGAAAGTGCATTTCACTTCACCACCCAACTCAACAAAAACACAATCTAAACTGCATTTAGGTACATTCTCAAGCAGAATCAAGCAATAAACAACACAACATACAGATCAGAACATGCGATACAACATAACAGAAAAATCAAGATTGGAGTTGGGTTTAGATTAAGGGCAGAAAAGAAGTGGTCTTACTGAAGGATTAGAAGGATCCGAGGGTCGCAGTTGGCTGAAGTTGTGAGGGTCGAAGGAAGGCCAGTCGCCGAGCATAGAACCCATTAACGGGAAGCTGTGCTGTGGAAGAATCGAGAGACGGAGAGGAAGAAGGAAATGGGTTTGTTTCTGGATACAAATGGAGGACGCGTTACAGAGTGGTGTCAATTGAGCTAGGCAAATGGTCTTCGCAATGTAGGAGTATTTATAGAGAGGGGAATTATTACACTCTTTTTTTTTTTTTTTTTAACAAATTTTATTACACTGTTGTAAGAATAGAGAAAATTCCGCACTCTGTTTGGTTGAGAGTTTTGAGAAGAATATTTTGAAAAATATTTTTGAGATAGTGTTTGGATGGGTTTTTGAAAAAAGTAATAATTAGAGAGAGGTGTAATAATTGGAGAGAGATAGAGAGAGAAATGAGAATTGATGATTGGAGAAAGAGGTATGAGTAGAGAGAGAAATGTGATTAATGATTGGTAGATGAGAGATGGGAAAAGAATCTTTTTGGAAAATTTTTTGGAAATGTGAAGTGAACACAGTGCATATGTTCTTGTGAAAAAGGACATGGGAAATGATTTTCAAGAAAAATAATAAAAATAAAGAGTGTTTGGGGACAAAATGGGAGTGTGAAAATCATTTCCCGAAAGAAGTCCTCCATGTCAAATAAAACTTGTAGTTATCCGTCCCGAAAAGTCAGCCCATTATGAAATGAATTGCAATTTTCAAATCAAATAATAACGAATTTTCTATTGTATATTTTTTGCACCCAATTGATATCTTCGATTTGGTGCGAAGAAATTTAGAAAATCATGCACAAAAATATTTTTCTTAATCCAAAAAATAAACGTATTTTTGTAGTGAACTAAATTTTCGGGACTGAGGAACTAATTTTAAGTATGGTTGATAAAGGAACGAAGTTTAATCGAGTTTTAGTCCATACAATTTTTGTTTACAGTTGAAATCAATTACTCCCTCCGTCCCATTTTAAATGCTCCCTACGAATATCCGTGCCATTTTCAAACATCTATATCTTTTTTTTGGCAATGTTTTCAAAGTTTTTAAAAAATTTGTCTAGTAGAACTAATTGAGATCTATCAAATAAGATCCATATTACATATAAAATACATTATAGAATGAAAACTAGAAGAGTTTTAAAAAAGGCACGCATAATCGTAGGAAGCAATTAAATTGGGACGGAGGGAGTAATATTCTTTTAAGAGTGTTAAAATCCACGCCTAGCTTAAACAAGTCAAGCTTGAACATGCTTTTAAAACTATTAGTTTTCAAACCAAGTTTAATAAACATTCTGACTGTGTTTGGTTAGATAGTTTAGTTTAGTTTTGATGATGTTATCAGGTGTAATGAGTGGAGAGAGATAGAGAAAGAAATGAGGGAAATGTTGATGTCATCAAAACCAAGGATGGAGCCAGGGGGGGCTAGTAGGGGCATCCCCCTCCCCCACGTCTTAAAAAATTCGTAGTATTACATTGAAAAAAAAATATTTATCATCAAACTATATAGTCCCGCCCCCCCTCCGTTTTTCGTTAAAAAAATAATTGTAACAGCTTTAATATTTATCAAGCTATGAAACAACTTTGTACTAAAATTGGTTTTAATGAGATTTAATTACAATTCTTTTAAACAAAACAACGCCCAAAATTTACAAACCCAACTCACTTCAGGGCCGGACTCAAGGCCCCGTTCACGTTTAAAAACTAAGGCTCACTGAAATTTCGAAAGCCCAAAACTCTTTAGCGTGGTCTATGGACATCAAAGTGAAGGTGAAAGGAATTGGGGACTCCCAAAACAGTTGATTCTCAATTGCAAGATTTGAACACTCGGTTTTAAGGAAGATACCATGGAGTTACTCATTCTCAGCACATCTTTAGATCCTCGCGATGGCTTTAGATCATTCAACATTGAATATATGCAAGCTTGCAAAAAAGTATTATCCAATGGATATCATTGAGCAAGAAAAGTACCACTTGAGATATAAATTGCAAAATTATAAGCTTGATGTGTCTAGACATCCAGAGTTCCAAAATATGTCAACAATTTCAAAGTTGAGTGATTGTCAAAAGAAAGTTCACGATATATCATCTTTTCGATTGGTTGATTCAAAGATTAACTTTGCATGTTTCAACGATACCACCGGACGTGCATTTTCTCACATGAAATGTGTGAAGACAAGACT
>JADGMU010001142.1:0-45840 GCA_016920895.1 Vaccinium myrtillus | reverse complement strand
TGTTTAAAATAAAATGTTCTAAAAGGATTTATAATAATTTAAAACCCATGGCATTTTATCATTTTTTTTACCTGAGTTGACTTGTTTAATTTTTAATGAACTGAAAAAGTGATCTAAAATGACAAAAATAAGTCCTTTTACATTAGACAATTTGAAATGTTATGTTCTCCTTTTTTTTCTTTTTTAAATAAAGCTATAAGCTCTAGGAGCTTTCTCCACTATTCATTAGTGTCGGAGCCAATCACTTAAGCTAAGTTTCCATTTTTTTCCTTCTAAAAGTGCTTAAACAGCTAAAAGTGCTAAAAGTAATTAATGTATTGTAAAAAGATGACTTATCTCAAAATCCCTGTTTAGTCATTTTAGAGCTTTTCGCCAATTGGATTATTTTGGGAAATTAGGTCTTAATGTCGAGCCGACACTAATGTGCAGTGGAGAATCCTCTAGAGCATCAGGTGGTGGCGGTGCTCCAAAAACAATGAATAATTCTTCCCCTACTCGACACAAAATTAAGAAAAATAAAGCTTTAGACAAGCCAGGCTAACAATAGTCTTACCAAATAAGAAGTTATCAAGGCTAGAGTTCGGCACAAACTCATAAATAAGTAGCCTTTCTCTGCCTTCCAAGCAAAAACCAAGGAGCCTAACCAAATTTCTGTGTTGAAGCTTGGCCACTAGCATAACTTCATTCTTAAATTCTATATCTCCTTGATGAGATCTCTCAGCTAGCCTCTTCACGGCTATTTCTTGTCCATTCACAATAATATGTCAAAACATAGATCATCAAACATCGCATGAGCTTTTTACAATCTTCATTACTCTTTTTCGTTCCGTTATTTTTATCATTGGCAAGAGAAATTTTTTATTTACTTACCCAAGATAAGAATTGTTGTTTTCGAACTATGGTTAATTCAAAAGGTATTCTAACTATGATACATTTTAAATTACGTAAATAAATTATACAATTTTATCTGCTATACCAAATTATGTAATCACTTTCTGTGCATTGCATGCATGGGCTCACCCTCGAATCCAAATTAATTAATTACCTTATAAACAGCTCCAAATCCACCTTGTCCAAGCTTATTAGCATTTGAAAAGTTATCTGTTGCGATGCTAATAATGTCGAAGTTGAACTGTAAGGATTCCACTGAGCTAATTCCATCGCCAGATTCTGTAACTGAACAGAAGTTGAGAAGTTTTAATAACATAAAGTTACATGCAAGCAAAAAAACAAAGAAGAATTTTATGACTTATGAGTGTCCATGTTTCAAACTCAAAAGCGGGATTATGAGCATAACCCGTGGGCAATCCTAACTCCTAAGGTTGCAGAATTTTAACTCAATGGTGTAAAAAACATATTAAAAAAAAATTGTATACATAATACTATATAAATGAAGGTATTTACATTGGTTAAAAGACTTTTTTTTGTTAGATGATAGAAGAACCTATCTTTACAACCCCATCCCAACCCATCATAATGTTCATCAAACTCCTCTCCATATAATTTTAACCCGCAACTTCACAGTACTAAGTACTGCTACACAAATTCGAGTGAATTTTTATTTACAATGACTTTGTATATATGAATAATTCAGTGCAAACAAAAAAGAAATGCCAAATTTATTTGCAAATAGATATAAAATTTTAAAGCATTTTTCAAACTTAGGTGATTCGCTTATGCAAATAATATGAAAGAAATATCTAATTATACACGAAAATATACAAAATTTTAGTCCATTTTTCAAACCCCCCTGAAAGTCCAGTAGAGCCGCCCCTACCAACCCAATAAAAGACCTGTCTCATATTTACTATCTTTTTTTTTTACTAATAATTGTCTCTTTTTTTTTTTTTTTGGTTGTTTGAGTTGATATATTCATATATTATGATAGAATGACTTGTCTCATAAAACATAAAAAGACCATAAAAGATAGTAATTTGCAAAAAAAGACAACTTTCATCATAGACAAATCATCTTAGAACTTACATTCATCATAGTTCCTTGGCTTCCCCTGTTTCTTCTTTCTTAATAGGATGGAAATGGAGACAATAAGAACTATCACAAACGTAGTTATCGAAGCACCGATAATGACGATTGTTCTTGTTCTTTTATTCCCTTCTCCTGCAAAGATGGTTGTTCCTGTTCTATTATTGCTAATGGTTGTTCCTGTTTCATTATTGCTTTCTCCTGCAAAAATCAGTAATTTCTTCTCAATTTATAAATCATTCTAAATACAGCGAAATTCAGAACACATTCACAAAATAAATAGGTTTTCCAAGTTGGTTTTACTACGTGAACGAATCCGATCACCTTAAATGTAAGGTAGATATATACCTGCAAGAATCTTCCCAAAGAAAAGTCCGATCTCATACCGAAAATTGCAACTGGGTGTAAGCACTCTCCCTCCTGGCGACGCGTTGCAGCAAAGCGGGTAGTCATTAATAGCACTCTGAAGACAATCGCTGCAATCCTGTGTGGACAAATCAGGTGTGCACTGAGTAAGTGCGTATATAGTGTAATTGTACGGGCCGGGAGTGTTTCCAGAAGCAAACTTTCTTCGGCTCCCACCTCCCGCGGCCTGGTCTCGTAGCTTCCTCAACTGGTTCCTCACCGCGACTTGGAATTGTTCTACGTATATGCTAGTTACGTTGCGGAAGGGGTCCAGCAGAAACTTTCTAGGGTCGCGTGCCATAATGCCTTCCATCGGCTTGCTCGAGTACCGCACCGTACAATCATCGTACCATACGATTCCCTCCTTGTCGTTAGGATCGAAGTGTACCCATCCAGATGGCGCCGTTTTGTCGGGACAAGCCGCGAGCGTCGCAGTAGCATTGTTGATACACTCACGACAAAAATCAAGCTTAGCGTCAGCTCTGCACAGCGCCATGGCATAAACTGTGTCGGGATTTTCGCCATATGAGTTAGTGTAGTAACCGTATTGATTTGTTCCGGCGGAGAGGGAGGAGAGGAGGGTGTCGCGGTTCGCCTGGTATGTGTCACTACCTGTGTAATTACAGAAGTAGCCCATCAACTTAGCCTGGGATATGGTGAAGGAAACAAAGTTTATGAGAGTTATTTGAGAAAGGAAGAGGAGAGATCTGGAAAAACTCATTTTTATTTTATTGGATCGAAGTAGTACTACAAAGTGAGTAGTTATGTATTGGAAGTCTATACATTGAAATACTGTATTTAGTCTCTCTCTATATATATAGCTACACGTTGAAACGTCCAAAGTCATTAAAATTTAAAAGACTTTTCTTTCTACCCATCCCAGAAGTTGCGGGTGATGATTTGCTCCATGGTCCAAGGACTAAAGAAGTTTCTCTATGAGGACACCATAGTCTATATATACAAGGGGTTTCCTTTGAGGACTTCTCACAAACAAAAAAGTGCGGGAAAAAAGTTGTGAGCCGTTGGATTGCGTGAATGGCATAGGATCGCCCACAACTGTTTTTGATAACCGGATGTCTAGATAAGTTTGCATGCATCTCGACTAATTTCTAAGGTCTAAAGGTAATGATCTGGTATAACTCCTAGTGACCCAAGATTTAAGATGATTGGCCCCCATTACGTTCGAACATGCGACCTCAGGATCAACTACTTATTAGTCGAGGTGCATGCAAATTAATTTGTTTGCATTTGTTTGTTTCATGACTTTTTGAAAAACTAATTTTTTTTTTGCACCTTTCAAAATATCTCAAAGACTACAATTGAACAATGCAAAAAAACTAACCACTCGTCTTAACAAGAGAAATCTGTGAAATTAAAAAAAAATGGACCAAACTTGAAAAAAGTTTTTTGAAGATGACACTATTTTGTATTTTTAAGTCCTTAGTGAATTTTTTTTTCATTCATTTTTATTTTAGACTTCTCTCATTTTTATTTTAGACTTCTCTCATTAAGATAAATGATGATCCCAAAAGTATAATGTGAATCAAGCAAAAATTTAGAAAAGACAAGAAAAATGTAGTACTCGAGTACTTCTTAGCAACCATTTTAGTTAAAATGAGTTCAGCAGGTGTTAAAATCATGGTGATTTTAGCTACTGAGTTGCTAAAATCTTTTGAAAAACTGTGCCTTATTAAAATAAAAATTTAAGAATCCCAACAAAATGATTGAAGTAGCAGGGCCCACCCCGACCGGAGGAAATTGAAAAGGGGTCAATATTGTCATTTTGTCCCAAGCAAACATTTTTTTTTGTTTTTTGATCAGTCCCAAGCAAACCTCACTTCCAGCTGCTTTGGCCTAAAAATTTAAACCAGATTATTGGTTTTTTGGGCACAAAAAACCACCCTCCTTTGGATTAAATGTACCATAAAAAAAACCGGATTATGGAGGCCACGTGTCTACTGGAGACTAAATGGTGGTAATACGTGTAAGTCTCCCACCATTCTCGCCACATGGGAGAATCCATAAACCAACTTTTTAAACCAAAGAAGATTATTGGTTTATTGTGGAAAAAACTAAAAAACCAATAATCCGGATTAAACTTTTAGGTCAAAGCAGCTCGAAGGCCAGTGTGCAAAGCGCGATTCACGGGAAAAAGGACATTGAAGTACCGCGTGGGAGACACAGCTGACCATCCAATGGGCAATACGTTGAAACTTGAAACGTCCAAATTAAGGCATTAAAAGTATTTTCTTTCTACCCATCCCAAAAGTTGCGTCCACAATGCATGAAATTTGAACCGTTTAAAAATATATTCGACGATTCACATGAAATACTACTGGGCGTACTACAAGGAGTGCACTGTAACACCCCATTTCCCTCCGTTTGAAGTTCTCTCTTGAGGGGTATCCAAAATTGGACCGGAGGACTTTGACTTAGTCCAATAGTCCTCATATTCGCACCTTACCACAAATGTCGTTTGTTGATTAGTCCTTGTCTAACTTGTATGATCCGTTTGTGTAGCAACTTGTATGACCCATTAGGGCTCGTATGGATGAAGTATTACGGAGAGGGATGAGGCAATCAGGGGGATAAGGGGATGATGTGATGTTTAGCCCATGGTTTGGCAACAAAAAATACACCCGCACTAAATAGCTGCGGGCAAAATAATCAGGGAGAAGCCGCACTAAATAAAAGCAGGGGGAGAGGTGCTTATATTTAGTCAGGGGGGATATACCACCCCATTTTACCTCTCTACCCCCCATGCAATTCCTTCGGATCAAAAAATAAAGTACTTCCGCGCATAAATATTTATTTTTTTATCACCAAATTAAACTACTAATAGAGATCTTTAATTTGATAAAAAGAAAAGGTTTAAAAAAATTTACATTGGTCGCTTATGTTGATTTGCAATTTCCTTTGGATAAAAAAATATAGTACTTTTGCATATATATAAATTTTTGTTTATTTTTTCACCAAATTAAATTACTACTGGAGATCTTTCATTTGATACAAAAAATAAAAGAAAAGCATAAAAAAATTACTTAATCTGATTTATAACGTTGGCTTACAAAACATAAATGAAAAGCATAAAAAATTACTCACTCACTGACTTCAACGTTGGGTTTATACAAATATGATTTATAAAAAATTACTTAATATGATTCATAAAAAAATTACAAGATAATTTTTTAGTTTTAATTCTAAAGATTGATGAAGAGATGATTCTTAATTTATACCATAAAAGAATATTAAAATGAATTAATTAATATAATTTATAACATAATAATTAATTTTGGTATTTATATAATTATATAAATACATAAGCTAATATATGCATCACCAAGGGCAATAAAGTCTTTTGACATGATTTTACATCATCCACCCTCCTCATGCCCCCTTTTTATCCCTCATCCAAATCATGGACTATTTAGTCCGCCATTCTTAACTATCACGTCAATGTGGGTTCACCCTTTGTATTTAATCCTCCGACTATTTTATCTCCCCTTACTATTTAATCCCTGCAAAACCAATACGACATCCAAACGGGCCGTTAGTGTTAACTTGTATGACCCATTTGTGATGATCATAGTCGAAAAAAAATCAGTTTTTGATTAAACATCAAATCCACATTAAAGAAATCATAATTGTCACAAGATAATGGTTGGTCAGTGTCTGACCATCAATTCTACTTGGGGAAAAATATATTGCTATGAAGTCGGATCGATGTTTAATCTATCTAATTTAATTTTTTAGTACGTTCTTTACAAATGTATCTATGTTTTCAAAATGAACAGTTTGCATAATCAAGTGAGACCATGAAAAATTCTATTTTGCATCACATGAGCGTCGCATGAGAGGACATTGGTTCATACAGTTTGCCAGGGTGACCAACTGTACTATATCCTCGTTAATAAAGTACTTTTGCATATATATAAATTTTTTCTAAAATGTTTTTTAAAAGAAAAACATTTTTTTAATAATTTCATTTTTCTTTCTAGTTTGAAAATGTGATGTAGCAAGTTTTGGCTACGCAATTTTGATTATTTCATTGTGGACCTCTGCATTGTTAATTTTAGTCACCCTCTACATATATTACCAAAAGGTAATGTGGCAACTTTTAGTTATTCAATTTTAATTATTTCATCGGTCAGCGATGGAGCCATTGCCACACTAGATTTTGGGGATTTTTTTTTCTTTTTGCATTTGCAAAAATAAATATATTACAAGTTCAATTAGAATATCATTTTTTAAAAAAGAGAACTCATTTAGTGTTCTTGTAGTGCCATTACATAGTGTTACAATACCCTTTTTCTCTACATATTTATGTGGGAATCAATACTCAAAGTCAACCTATGTGTCTCACCTAAAAGTGTGATAGAAAAGGTCTCACCTAAAAATGTGATGGAAAAGGGTGTTAGGATACGAAGTGGGGATGCCCCAAGATTAATTATTTATAACCATGCAGCCTCAATTCACCAATTTTCGCCTTGAAACTATCCTGTGTTACAAAATGATGATTATCAACATAAATGCAAGTCAAGCAATAATTCTTTTTACATTCACACTTATTTCTCTTCTAAAATCTATCAATAACTTCTCTCTTTGGTGTCGAAGATAATTAGTTGAGAACTAAAAATCGAATTATTTTACTTATAAAAAATAGGAAATTGTCTAAAACATAAAATTATTTTTGATTTTTTTCTGTAGCTATTTTATTTAATGTAATAGTTAAATAATTTTCAAATTGTAATATATGTTGAAGAAATGTTTAAAAATAAAATCAAGGCATGTTCACTTCTTAAAAAGGAGAGATTTTTTTCCCACAACAAAGTGTATGGATTAGCAGGATTGTGCCCTACTACAAGAAATTTGGTCTTTGGAGACGAATGAAATCGTCATGAAATGCATTGTTTTTGTCTCTGATCGTCTTGGTGACGAAAAATAGTTTTGTCACCTATAGGTTGTCTTCGAAAGTCACCTGGTGACGAAATTATTGTTTCATCACCTATACTAAATTTTGGTGACGAAATTTGTCATCACCAATTTGCAAATTATTTGTCACCCACTCACTAGTTTCGTCACTAACCGTGACTAGAAATTGATGAAGGAAACTACATAGGTGACAAAAAATTTCGTCACTAACCGTGACAGAAATTGATGAAGGTGACAAAAATTTTCGTCACTTACCGTGACTAGAAATTGATGAAGGAAACTACATAGGTGACAAAAATTCGTCACTAACCGTGACAAAAATTGATGATGGTGACAAAAATTTTCGTCACTAACCGTGACAGAAATTGATGAAGGAAACTACTGACATGTTACCGCGTGGCGCCTATGTGGCGCTGGCGTAGGCGCCTACGTGGCTCTGGCTTGGCGCCCGCGTGGCGCTTATGTGTACCCCGTGTGGCAGCTGAAAATTGAGATTTTGCTCCTCCTAGGAATCGAACCAGCTCAGCTAGGCCACCACTTGTGCCATTTAGGCACATTTTTAATATTTATACTATAACAACCGGATTATTCTTATACAAACCCTACTAATATCATTTCTTTTATAAATTTTATACTTATACAAACACCTACTAATATCACTACTTTAATAAATTTTTTTATTTTTTAACACAAAATTTTTTTTTTTTTAACAAAAGCCTTTTAATAAATTTTTTAATCGAGTTTATACTATACAAATAATTTTTTTTTATTCCGATTGTTTTACACTCCCCATTTGAACACCCATTATACAAACACCAACTAATATATTTTTAAATATATATTTTTCTTTTTGAAAGAAAAAATTTTCTTTTTTAACAAACGCCTTTTAATAATTTTTTTTTTATTCCGATTGTTTTACACTCCCCATTTGAACACCCATTATACAAACACCAACTAATATATTTTTAAATATATATTTTTTCTTTTTGAAAGAAAAAATTTTCTTTTTTAACAAACGCATTTTAATAATTTTTTTAAAATCCAGTTTATACTATAAAAATAAGTTTTTTTTTATTCCCATTGTTTTATGCTCCCCATTTGAACACCCATTATACAAACACCTACTAATATCACATTTTTAATAAATTTTCTTTTTTAACATAAGCCTTTTTATAAATTTTCTTTTTTTAATCTTGTTTATACTATACAAATCAGTTTTTTTAATCTGGTTTAATAGTTTGTTGTAAATTACATTTAACATATATATTTTAAATGTAATTACAAACTCCATATTTACAAGCGTCGATTTAAACCGTTGGCATTTCACATCTCGTCATTGTCACCAAAATTGAAGTTCGTCGGGTCATTTTTTTAGATTGCAAGACTGGACCCCACACTTGAGTAATTTTTTTCAATCGAAACCATCTATCTTTTACATATTAAAGAGTACATAATTAATTTCATTACAAAAAATAAAGTTAATCAGCTATCGCTGCACAAATTTTTTTTGATCGGCAAAGAAGAATTTTATTAATTAAAAACGGGGGAGCTATCGCTACACAATTGATCAGACAAAAAAAAATTTGTTAATGAAATTGTGTCTCGATAATTAAGAAGCTTTCTAAACCCGATCGAGGCAAATTTTTACTAGAAAATGATTAAATAAATAAGGAAAATTAGTTTTGGTGGAGTAAAATTAATCTACTAACGGTTAATAAAACCGTCGCTATAGTCCTGTTTCTAGTAACGGTTGATGAAATTTAGGAAGCTAACTTATTTAAAAAAAATAAAGTAAATGGGTGCCGAAAAAAATTTCTTGGGCCAAAGTCTTCTCTTTTGTGAGGAATATTTTTGTCTTCTATTGGTTTGCTCTCCTGGGGAGGATGTGGAGGGAACATATTAGTGAGGAAAAAAATATTTTCGTCACCAAAAAGATGCGGAGGGAACATATTAGTGACGAAAAAAATATTTTCGTCACCAAAAATTCCATTGAAGGGAACATATTAGTGAGGAAAAAAATATTTTCGTCACCAAAAAGATGTGGAGGGAACATATTAGTGACGAAATAAATATTTTCGTCACCAAAAATTCCATTCTTCCACAAGTTTAGAGACGAAATAAAATTTCATCACCTTTATTTTTGTTTATCCTCCCAATTAGAGACGAATTATATTTTTCCTCTCAAAATAGTCATATAGGAGACAAAAATTAATTTCGTCACCAGAATTTCATCACGGTTTATCATTTTTGTTGTAGCGGCCTCACTGATACAAAATTCTGGCTTCGCCACTGTCATCAGTGATACCCTTATATCGTGATGTAGATGTTATCTAGTAAAACATAAAAAGAGTTAAATACCAAGAAATAAATTAGTATTTCATTTATTAGGTTTCTTTGTTTTTAACTTTCATCGCTTTCTTTTCAAAAACCCACATAATAAAGTTAGTGGAAATTACAACGGTGAAGATTATTCTGAGATTCTGACATGGCCCAAGTTTCCCGTTCCGACACTACCCGATGTGAAACGGGACAGATCGAGGACAATAAACCTTGATACCGCCCCGCTCCGTCCCGCTGCCATCCATCACTAAATATTTCCTTCATTCAGTTCCTTGTCGTGTAACAATTGAAAAAGTGGTGAGGAAAACGTCATGGGAAGGGTAGGGCTTCGGTCGGCCGTAAGTGAAAGGCATCTTGGTGACGGGTGCGGAGAATATTGGTAGTGGGAAAAGGGCGCGAGTGTCCCTCCGTGCAATAATGGAAAGTGAGAACTCACACCAAATTATACTCAAATCACACGGATACCGCCTTTAACTTTATACACACTCGTGTTACGGGTGTAAACTAGTTGAGTCGAGTCAAATTTTATAGGTGTTCGAGCTCACACTACAAGAAATCAGGGTTTTTGCGAGGAAATAAATTCCTCGCTAAATCCCTTAATTTCCTCGCAAAAGGTTTTTGCGAGGTATTTTCATTCGTCGTTCGTTCCTCGCAAATGGGTAGTCTCCAATTGTTTTTTGCGTCCAAAATTCTATTTCCTCGCTAAAAAGTTTTTTTTTGCAAGGAAATTTAACTTGTCGCTTTCATTCGTCGTTCGTTCCTCGCAAATGGGTAGTCTCCAATTGTTTTTTGCGTCCAAAATTCTATTTCCTCGCTAAAAAGTTTTTTTTTTGCAAGGAAATTTAACTTGTCGCTAATGAGTAAACCCTTTTGCGAGGAATTTCACGTGTTTGGCGATTTGGAATTTTCCTCGCAAAATGGTGAACCCTTTTGCGAGGAAATTCATTTTGCGAGGAATTTCATGTGTTTGGCGATTCAGAATTTTCCTCGCAAAATAGTGAACCCTTTTGTGAGGAAAATTCATTTGCGAGGAAATTCATATGTTTGGCGATTCAGCATTTTCCTCCCAAAATGGTGGACTAGATAGCAACAACTCAAATTTCCTAGCTAAATATACATGTTTACTAACAAATTATTTCCTCGCAAAATGGTGCACTCGAAAGCAACAACCAAAATTTCCTTGCCAAATGTGCATGTTTAGCAACAAAGAATTTCCTCGCAAAATGGTACACTTTGTAGCAACCAAACAAATTCCCTTGCAAAAAATCACTTTTTGGCTAGGAAACAATTTTTTGTCGCAAAACAAAAAATACATTTGGCTAGGAAAATTATCCTCGCAAATTTAAAAAAAAAACAGTTTTCTTTTCGCGAGGAACCTCACAAAATAACTCTTTTAGTGACCAAAAAGCTACCAATTGTTCTCATTTGATTCCTGTCATACAATGACCCGCTATATATATAATTCAAATAGCACAATTCATCAAACTTAAAGGCAATGACGGGAACATTAAGCCATTTCACAAATGTCAAAATATGATACTTAAATACCGAGAACATAATACTATGTATCAAGTATCTATACAAAAATCACTATGGACTAAATTATGTACTATTATATAAGTACCAAAAGAAAAGGCTGATCCAATATCCTTCTTCCTCCATATAGACGTCCCAAAAACCAAAGGCATCCCCTTCTTTCATATTGAAGTCCCAGAAAAAGGAAGGCAAAAAGCAGTTTTGTCCTCAAAACATCATTGGTCTCGCATTTAGCACTCCATTGCATCTTCATCCCCCAAAAGATCACCATCATTTGTTGAGCAATCTGCAAAAGGTTTACGAATTTTAATCTTGATTAATATTTGCTTACAATACTATATTCAATATGAGAAGAAAAAGGCTAGGTTCAAAGCAAAATAAGTGCAAGCACCAGTGCTATCCAACACGACCACACAAACAAATAATAATCAAAAGAGTAAAATGAAGTACACGACCACAAACACAATCTGGTGGAATCCCGTTTGATAGAAGATCACGGCTCAATATTGAATCTGGGCAGCATTTGGATTTCTGGAATTTGGACAACATCTTGTTTGTAACATGGCGATCCCAAATGAGCAGTGATACTGCCAGTACAGAACAACAATACAGCAGCACAACACTGCCGAATACAAATAACAACAATACAGCAGCAGCAACTGCACAGCAGTTACAATAACTAGAAGATTTCCTGTAGATTGGGACAACACTCTGTCTGGATTTGGTAGCCCAGAACAGCAGTGACACTGCCCAATACATATGACAATAAAACAGCAAAATCTCATGCAGTAAATGTCTATACAGTGCTTGCAGTAGATTCAATTCAATACAGTACAGTAGACCACATAGAGGCATAAACAAGCAGTTTGCTTATGGAAGCAGTCATTCCGAAATTTGAACAACTCACGTGACAGTACTAGTTACAATGAAAATTGTACAAGCACAACTTTCAAGTTGTTTGAATCATTTTAAACCAGATTTATTAATATCAGTTATGGGTTTCTAGAGTATCTAAGTACTTTTGACTCAAGTCCGGGAGCTCCTAAAGTGGTATTGATCCCACCTTAGGCTCCCAACTAAGGAGTTTTGATGGAAGGCCGCTCCCAAGGAGATGGGAGCACACTCCTTACGAAGATGGGTAGAAAGACATTTGCCGGAGTGCATATGCATTACTTTACCAAGTAACACATTAGGTAGACCCAATACAGATGCTTATTTAGTCAAATTCCAGAAGCAAGCAAAGACAGATTGAAGGATTAATTCAACTACAACACTAAGAGCCCCATCTACAACCAATAGAAGCCAGCCATTACAAACTGAAGTATTAATTAAAGACGTAAAAATAATTAGGTTTCGATGAAGCAAGTCTTGCACCGAGTCTTTTAGAGTTCTTAACCTGTCATTACATATTAAGCTCCACTTCTCCGTTAGATTACTCCAGAACTGGCTCGCATATGAAATTTAATCACGAGAACAATTTACATATCGTCACAACCTAAAAGTGTAGTGTAAATGGCAGTCGTACCTGAATCTGAGACTCAAGCGATTAGAGAGAGAGCAGATTTCCGCTGCTTGATACTCCGGTTGAAATGTAAATCAATGAGGCGACCAAGGATTGGGTACTGAATAGAGAAGAGAGAGTTAAGCTCTGTTCACATGCAAATTCTCAAATCTAACTACAAAACAAGCAAAATCGAAAAGACCCGGTGCTCAAAACATACCAAAGAAGCAGAGATGAAAGCCCTAATTCTGCAAATCTACGTACCAAATTAGTTGTATTTGTTCGAGAGAGAGATTCACCCAATTTCTGGAATACCCATTTGTGAGCAAAGGATCGATGGGTACTCAAAGGAGGGAGAGGTCTAACGTGTATAAGGAAGGGAGAGGTCTAACTAGACAGTTTCATATAATTAAAAGATACAAATAGCAGATCACAAGCTACCAACATTCATGATTGCATTTAATTTAACCTACGGGGAATTAGTTAACCTGTATGGAGGCAAGTGCTCCTGCCCAGAACTCATAAAAGTCCATTGGAGAATTTCACTAACTTTTACCACAAGAAAATTTCATTAACTTTACCTTTCACTAAATTTCACTAACTTTGAATTTCACTAACTTTGTTATTTAACTAACTCCTAATGAATCCGCATTTCACATTTGACCTGATTAGAAACAAGAATGGTATACCCGTTGAGAATTTGTTCGCCGAGTACCTAACAGGTCACTACCATGAATTAAGTAACAATGATCATCAAATGTGTTCACATATGCACTTAGAAGGAAACCATAAAGTTAATCTCCGAATGACCAGAGTACTTGAATCTTTTATGTTATTAAATTTTTTGTTGGTAAATGCAATCTTATTAAGCTCAAACCCAAGAATGCAAAACTAGGGATAAAGCCCCAAGAGCAACAAACTGCAGCCAAGAAACACTACTACTAGCTACACACATTCCCTTAAAGGAAGGCAAAACCAACTAAGAAACTATAAA
Organism: Vaccinium myrtillus; assembly: GCA_016920895.1. Taxonomy (NCBI): domain Eukaryota; kingdom Viridiplantae; phylum Streptophyta; class Magnoliopsida; order Ericales; family Ericaceae; genus Vaccinium; species Vaccinium myrtillus. The sequence continues at coordinate 32,149 of JADGMU010001142.1, read as the reverse complement.
CCAAACCAAACAAGTGAAGCCCCAAAAAATTGAGTTCCTCAAGCAAGAACAAAAACATGACTATTTTTGTTCTCTGTTTCGTTGCTGAGAAAATACAAGAAAATCCACTGCGGCAAGCAAAAACTATAGTCGGGGTCCCGAGCACACTGATAGATTCCTACTTAACATAGTGCCGCAGTGGAACGGAGGACTAGTTCGAGATTAGGGACTTAGATATCTACACAAAACAAAGCTATAGATATGCAAGACTGAACAACGTGGAGGAGCTTTGAAAATGTAATTAAAAATACATGGGTTTATTTGAAGAGTTTGTTTCCATGGGGAAAACAAAAGTCAATTTACATAAAGCACATAAAAACCTCCAAAACCAAACCCCCGATTTTAAAGAAAATAAAACCCCTCAAAAACAAAACCAATGTTTACACAAAAAAATCCCCAAAATTTCTTAGATTGAGGGAGGACGAGAGACAAGTCTGCGTTCAATCCAGTAAGGCATGCAAATAAATCGTGCAAAAATACGAATCTATGAACCAAACACAGCATATAAATCATGTGAAAACCGACCAAAAACCGAAAATAAAGCATAATATATAGGCACATAACTATACAGACGGTGAGGAATGAAAATTTAATTAAAATGGAGTGAATACAAATACCTTTGTTATGAACTTTCGTATTCGGCGGCGTGTTGCGAAGGAGTCACTGTGAATGCAAACGGGCTCACCCTAGGTTTGACCATTCGGAATAACTTTTGGTAGATGAAAACCAGGGTAGAGGAAATAAAGATCCCTTGTAATGTCTACAATTAATAGATCTTCGATTTTGAGAGAGACATGTTGGGGGAATCAGTGGTGGAAGCAAGAGGAAGAGAAAGGGAGGGGAAGCGGACGAGCTGTGGAAGAGAGAGAGAGAGAGAGAGAGAGAAAAGAAAGCGTTCAAAATATCTGGTGTGTGGTGGGCAGCGACTTCTCCTTTCCCCGCCCACATTTTCGTAGAATTTCGAATTGGCGCTGGAAAAATTACTCTGCGCAGATTTTGGGGGGAGTATCAGGGATTTTAGATTTTGGGGAATTTTTTTTGGGGGGAAATAGGAGTGCTTAGGAAATTTTTTGAAGCCAATTTTTTCGCGCGTGAAATTGTATTACTCGAGGGTCGTCAGAGTATTTTTTCTTCGAATCGGAACCGTCTACGTTTTACGTGGGAGTGATTATATCCTCCATGCAAAAAATGAAGTAAATTAATTATCATTAGATACTTGACCAAAGGAGAAAAAAAAATTGGTTTATAATGAATCAGCGTCACGATGAAAGGACTTTCAATACCCGATAGACTTCAAATTTGGCGAGAGTGATTAAAACAGCAATACAAACAAAGTGAACGGTTTGGATCGTCATAATTGTGTTGCGATTGTGTGGCTAACGTACATTATCCTATAGCATAATAACTTGGTTCATAACCAATTAAGTTCGATGTACAAGATTAAAAGGCAGGTGCAGACTCGATTTCTCAAATGTTCGATCTAAACCGTTACGATTTCATATCATATCAATTCTATCACTTTCCCCGAAAACGGTGGCGATCAAATGTCGGCAACCACCTGATCGGATCACATTTGGTGCATCTAAGAGCAATAATGTCCTATAATGCATGACTCGACGGCCATCAGAGCAGTTTTTTTTCGAATCGGAACCGTCTAGATTGTAAATGGGAGTGATTATATCCTTCATGCAAAAAATGAAGTGATTTAACTATCGTTACGTACTTGATCGAAGGAAACAAATTGTTGGTTGATAATTAATTAACGTCCCCGATGAAAGGGCTTTCAATATCCGATGAACTTCAAATTTGGCGAGAGTGATTAAAATAGCAAGACAAACAAATTGAACGGTATGGATCGTCATAATTGTGTTGCGATCATGTGGCTAGCGCATAATATAATCAACATTTTATACATATTATGTAATTACAAAAATTCAATGTTGACCTATCAATTCAAAAATCAAAATTTTCATTTTTATTATTCAAAAATTTCATTTCTTATTTTCCCTCATTTTTTAAATAAAATAAAATTTATTTTATAAAAATGTATTTTTCACTTATTAAGTCAAAATTTCAAAATTTATATTTTTGATATCAAAATTAAATTATTTCCCGCCCCTTGGAAATATGGCAACATTTTTTCAAGGGGACAATTAGCGAGGAATTTCATAATTTCCTCGCACATACTCATGGCACAAAAATCACTGTTGCCTTTTAGCGATGAATTTTAATTTCCTCGCAAATAATCCAACTTTTTTTTTGCAGCAACCAAAATTCCTCGCAAATTGGTTTCAACATTAAAATGCCTTTTAGTAACAAAATTTTATATTGCCTCGCAAATACCAACTTTTTTGCAGCAACCAAAATTCCTCACAAAATTGGTTTCAACATTAAAATGTCTTTTAGTGACAAATTTTTATATTGCCTCGCAAATACCAGTTTTTTTTTTGCAGCAACAAAAATTCCTCGCAAATTGGTTTCAACATTAAAATACCTTTTAGCGGCAAAATTTTATATTGTCTCGCAAATACCAACTTTTTTGCAGCAACCAAAATTCCTCGCAAATTGGTTTCAACATTAAAATGCCTTTTAGTGACAAAATTTTATATTGCCTCGCAAATACCAACTTTTTTTGCAGCAACCAAAATTCCTCGCAAATTGGTTTCAACATTAAAATGCCTTTTAGGGACAAAATTTTATATTGCCTCGCAAATACCAACTTTTTTTGCAGCAACCAAAATTCCTCGCAAATTGGTTTCAACATTAAAACATCTTTTAGCGACAAAAATTTATATTGCCTCGCAAATACCAACTTTCTTGCAGCAACGAAAATTCCTCGCAAATTGTTTAGACTTTTAGCATCCAATTAATTTAACACAAAAAATTATTATTGTCTTTTAGTGACAAATTTTTCTATTCCTCGCAAATTGGCTGCAACAATTTGCGAGAAATTTTTTGCAATTACTCGCAAATACTTGTCTGGTGGGAGAAATTGTTGGCGCCAAAGATTTAGCGACAAGTTTTATCAAGGAAATATTCTTTCCTCGCAAAAAAGGTATCTTTAGCGAGGAAATTAATTTTTTAGTTTCCTCGCTAAAACTTTGTCCCATTACCAAGGGAACATTAATTTCCTCGCAAATAGTGTGCCTTTAGCGAGGAAAGTTTCAGCGAGGAAACCAATTTCCTCGCTATATGCCTGATTTCTTGTAGTGTCAGCTCGTTTTGTAAACCATCCAAAAATTCGAACTTGAGCTCAACTCTGTTTTCGTATAATTTAACGAGTCAAGCGTAAATAGCTTGATTCGTTTGCAGTTCTACTCGTGTATAAGAGAGAGAGAGAGAGAGAGAGAGAGAGAGAGTGTGTGGGAACGAAATGCACAAAACAGCATTTCAGTGTGGTGTGCCGTGACCGTGGTGTTGACGAAGCCCTCTCTCTTTAATGTCTCCTGTGAGTCAGTCCACTCGTCACTCGTCTGGTATGGGGCACTACTTTGTAATCACAAAAGTAGTCTAACAACATGTTATCCTGGGACATGGTGAAGGAAACAAAGTTCATGAGAGTTATTTGAGAAAGGAAGAGGAGAGATCTGGATAAACCCATTTTCATTTTATTGGATTGGATCAAAGCACTAAAAATTGAGTAGTTATTTATAAGAAGTTCATATGACTTTGAAATATCAGTGGTTGAAATGTCCACAGCCATCATCAGTCTCTAACTCAATAGAGGTGGTAGTATAGAGGTGTTGGTATTAAAGTCACTAATTTTCTTACTTTGTCTTTCATATATCCATACTGGAATGCAAAAATAAAATCAAAAAATGAAAAAAAAAAAACGTACATTGATCAAAATAATAAAAATATACAGAATATTGGCAAGATAGTGGTATAGTGGTGGTGATGGTCGTGATAATGGAGTGGTGGCATTGTGGTGGTAGGAGAGTGATGTTGGGAGTATGGTGGTGTAGTGGCGGTAGTGGTTGTTGGAGTGGCAAAGTGATGATGGTGGTGTACTAGTGGGAGTGGCGGGGTGGTGGTGTCAGTGGTGGTGGTAGTAGTGGTGTTAGTGGCAGAGTGATGGTTGTGGTGTGGTGGTGTAATGGCAGCCAGAGTGGCAAAGTGGTGGTCGGGTGGTGGAGTGGTGGCAACAATGGTGGTGGGAGTGGCAAATTGGTGGTTATGGTGGTGTGAGTGGTGGTGGTGTCAGTGATAGTGATATTACTACTGAGAGTGGCAGAGTGGTGGTGGTGTAGTGTCGGCGGGAGTGGCCAAGTGGTGGTGGTGGTGTAGTGGTGTCGAAAGTGGTGGTGGGGTGGTGGCGGTGGTGGTGGGAGTGGCGGTTATAGTGGTGTGAGTGGTGGTGATGGTGTTGAACTGGCGGCGGCTATGTTGATGATTATGGTGTGAGTGTTGGTAAATGAAACACTCGTAGATGTAAAATGTGGTTATCAAATCTACTTAATTACTTATTACGTAATTTCATTCAACTTTAGGTGCTGAATTTAGGTTATCAAAGGCCAACAATTAATTTTTTTCTTCTTTTCTAGTTTTGAGTTAAAATTTCACTTGAATCTGAGTAATAAAAGATGACAAAAATATAAACTACACTTACTAAGAACATAAGCGAAGTTTTTCTAATATTCATTTTGGTTTTTTCCCTGAATTTTTAGAATTATTCTATATTTTTCATATTTCAAAACTCACCTGGAAATTGATAAATAATTCCTAAAATACAACCCAATTTTAACAGCAGCAAACATTTAAAACAAATTATCTAGACACCAAAAAAAAAAAAGAAGTTCACCAACACTTTTCAGGACCTTTTTTGTGTTTAGTTAATCGATAATTAAAAACAAGTTAACTAAACACAAAAAAATGGAAGGAAAACTTCTTTACAGATCAACCTGAAAGGGCCTATTTATGGAAGCCCCAAAAAATCAACTTGACCCGGCATTGATAGGTATGTAAAAAATTAAATTTTGGTGCAAAAATACAACGGCCTGGTTCATTTCAGAAACGTTCTAGGTTTCATCAGTTTGATTACTTTGATGCTTTCCATTTGCGATTGGTTCATATATTTATTGATGTTATTTTTTATTTAGATATAAAACCTAGCAAATTATTAAAACTAGGCAATCAAGGTTTTTTTCAAATTAAGTTACAACCATTTTTGCTTTTATACTTTTAAAATGGATAATTTTTTTTGAGACATTCCAAAAAATTGAATTTGATTATCACAAAGTTTTGACCCAATCATGAAAAGGGTTCAACAAGAGACAGAAATAAGAAGAAGAAAAAGAAGGCAAACGACAAAGGTAGGTCAAACGGGGTTAAATTTCCCAACTATATATAAAGAGAGAGTTTTGGTTATCAACTTTCGTACGGCGGTATGACCAAAATGACCCCACTGAATTATGGTGTCTACTTCCCTTCAATTTCTGCAACACGTTAGTCCCAAATTACCCATCACCACAGTTATGACCTGTTGTTCGATTTGTAATTTTCTTCGTATAAAAAAATAAAGTGTTTATGAGGCATAATTTTTTTTATTTTTTTCACCAAATTAAACTACTAATAGAGATATTTAATTCAATGCAAATTTTTTTGACAAATTCAATATTACCAAATTACCATTCACCAAAGTTATGACATTGGTTTACTTTGCAATTTTCTCCGTGCATACTTTTTTTATTTTTTGCACCAAATTAAACTAATAATAGAGATCTTTGATTCGATGCGAAATCTTTTTTAAAATTGTGTACGAAAATATTTTACATGTGTAGTTATGATTCCATCATGAAATTAGGCATAAAGTACACTCTTTCATACTCATAATTTTTTAGTTAATTAGCCATCCTGTACAAAAAAGATCATTATTATGATTTCATCCTATGAAATTTGAATACTTATGATTCCATCATGAAATTCAAATAAACCCCAAAACACCCTTTCTCTGTCCTAATTTTTCTAATATTTCTCTCCTATTTTTTCTAATAGATCTCTCTCCTAATTATCTTTCCTAATTTATCTCTCTCTCTCTCTCTCTCTCTCTCTCTCTCTCCTATCTTAAAAAATCTCTCTATTTCCTAATGTTATAATTTTCTCTCTCTTAATCTTCTCACACCTAAAATCTCGAAACAAAATTAAAAAATAATAATAATGACATTTTGACCTAAAAACACGAGTCATGAGATAAGTGAACACGGTTTGTTAATTTATCACTTTTCCTATATCAAATCACTAAATGTGGTAAATCAATATACCCTCACTTAAAGATATGTGAACATGATTTATTGATTTACCACTTTTACTTTTTCGAATCACCTAATATCCTGATTATTGATTTACCACTTTTACTTTTTCGAATCACCTAATATGGTAAATTAATAAACCATATTCATTGTACGAAATAACCCTAACTTAAAGGGCATGTGAACAAGGTTTATTCATTTATCACCTTTACTGTATCAAATCATCAAATATGATAAACCAATATATCATGTTCACCGTATGAAATAACCATTAACCATCTTTTCGAGGACACGTGAATACGATTTATTATATTACCATTTTTACTGTATCGCAAAAGAACAACAATATTGAATAAAAAGAATCACCATTGAATTGGAAAAAAAAAAACATTGTACCATGAAATCATGTTACAAAATCTAACATGATAAAATTATTTATCACGAATCCTTTGTAGGAATTAGGGCTGTAAACGAGCCGAACCCTATGAGGTTCGAGATTAGTTCGTTAAGGTATGAGTCAGGCTAGAGTTCGGCTCGGGTTCGATTCGAGCCTAGACAAGTGAGCTCGAGTTCGGCTCGTGAAAAAATTTCAAAGCTCGGGCTCGGCAGGGCTTGTTAAACTCAAACGAGCCGAACCGAGCCGAATTTAGGCTCGAATCCAGCTCAGTAGGGCTCGTTAGCAATTTAGAACACAAAGTGAGAGGGGAAAGAGAAGCTTCAAAACAATGTTACATGTAGATCTACCACAATAATCAAGAAATGAAACAAAAATAAACAAATCTATCACAATAATCAAGAAATCAAAAGAAAAATAGCACGAGAAAAAAATATTGAGAACTAAATAAAGTACTCCAGTTAGGGATAAAACACATTTATTCATAGTAGAGTACTCTAGTTAGAGATAAAAGAACAACAAATTACATAGGAGTTTCTCAATTATAAAATATTTACATGTATACCCCTAAAATATTATTAATTACATTTTGACCCCAGGTTCACGAGCCTTACCAAGCCGAATCCACTTAGGCTCAGGTTCGGCTCATTTACGGAATAAGCCTAATATTGAGGTTCAAGTTCAGTTCATTTAGTAGACGAATCGAACTCGAATGAGCACTTACCGAACCGAGCCTCAAATAGTTTACGAACGGCCAAGTTTATTTACAGCCCTAGTAGGAATCATATGATTAACTTCTTTAGATTACCCATAAAAGTTTGGACAAAAAACTCACAACAAAAATGAAAGAAATGTTTAGATCCTAGAAACTCACAATAAAATACATCACAGTAAAGTGAACGAATCCAATGAGTTCACAAACCACAGTCGTTGTCGCTTTTTCGGTCGCCGTCGAGATCGATTTTGGCACCATCGAGTTTGTTCTCTTGAAGGGTTACTAGTTGGGTTGATCCGTCGCCGACGAGATTGATTGGTTTCGAAGAGATGCGTGGATTGGTTCCCACTTAACGAGCAGAAAAAGATTGAAATGATTGATTAGGGATTATATAAACTAGAAAAAAAATTGATCTTGCATGAACCCCTCAAGAAATCATTAAATCAATTAGAAAACTCAAATATGGTACAATCCGTGAAAAGGATAACCAATCCCTTTAATTAAGGGAATACGAAACATGTAGCCTTCAAATCAGGAAATATATACATATACCTTCTATACATATCAACGTGTAGCCTTCCCTTATTGTGATTGCATTACAGGATTAAGTGGACAATATGATGGTCCAATAGACGAGTCAAACAGATATATTGTCCTGATTTTTTGCTCTAATTAGTTATTAGTATAGAATCTATACTAGTAAAATATATACTACTAAAATACTAAATAAGGGCAAAATGGTCTGACTACATATTACAGAATAGAATCATAGGTATTCAAATCTCATAAGATGAAATTATAATGATAATTTTGATATAAGATGACTAATTAAAATTCTCTTTAATTTTGATCATTTTAAAAAGAGAACCAAGAGAAGAAGCACAGAAAAAGACGTCAATGGTGACGAAAGAGTGCTGTTAGGCACCCCCCCTGAAAATCCCCCTGACACCGGCCCCACCCCACTTTCCCGTAATACCCCCTCACACCAGCCCACACCTCTTTTTTCGGCCAAACTCCTTTTCTTTTCTTTTTTTCTTTTTATCTTTTTATCTTTTATCTTTTTTTCTTTTAACTTTATTTATATAATTACTATAAAAAAAAACCCAAGAAACCAACACATTCCCTGTCTTCTTCTTCATCAGGATTTTGAAAGCTTATAACTCTTAAGTACGTGCAACATGGGTTGTCCGTACAACCCCAAATTGTAGATCAAGGAAACAAGTCATCCATTCCAATATTGCATTAAGCTTCTCATCCATTCCAATACCAAAGATGAAGGTAAAATCTCACAACTTATGGTAAGTGAGGTGTGTATAGAACTTTGTATATAGATAAGAGTTTTTTTTTCGAAACATCCCTTAAACTATCACTCATTTCTCTACTTCCTACCTAAACTTTCAAAATCCTTTAAATGGTCCACAAAGGACCACATGCATTTAAATCTGATAGTTTAAGGGATGTTTTGAAAAAAAAATCTATAGACAAATACCTTAGTTGTAAGGACATGGGCAATGTTAGAGAGACAACACACCATTCGGAGCGAAGCACCAATTTAGAAGGGAAAAAGCAATAGAATAGAGAGACAAATGACTCTCTACAACTTTAGATAATAAGTGCAATTCTTAGATGGTTACAAATATCTAACATTCCACTAAACAAACTGCATCATGCACTGACTATTACAGGATGATTTCTAGCACCATCTACACATATTACTACCTGTATTTAGGAGGTTTTCAATCCTTGTTATTTATTGTTTCCTTTTGGAGTTTAGGTTATTTATTTCGTATATTTAATTTCAACCGGGAAAAAGGGCTAAAGGATAAGAACTGATTAATTAGCTGATTTGCAAATGAGATTAAGTCGAAATGTTGGAAGCAACAAGGAGAAGACTTGTGGAAACAGCATGTCTGAGATGAACACTGCACTTTTTCTTTCGTTTTCCTCTTATTTGAGAATCCTTTGGTTTGCAATCTCTTTTGAAATTTTTAATTCAGTTCTCTCTTTCTGTAGGTGTCCTATGAGATTGGATATTAGTAATGGGCCTAAGTTGCGTGCCTCGCGCGCAATCGTTGCACTAGTTATTAACAAAGAGAGGTATAAAATAGATGGAAATTTACTCTTATTCTTTCGATGAAATTAAGTTCAACATGAGGAGGAAAAAAAGATACTACAAATTAAATGTACTTATCGTTCATATCCTCATCCACACAAATTTCCGTATTTCACTAACAAAGAGTGGTATATAAAGATGATTTTTTTTTTTATCAGCAACTAGATTTTTTTCAAACTCGACAAAGGGTACATTGAAGATAGTATGCCAAAACCAAGCACAAGTGCAAGGTGGAGATAGCTAAACACCTTTCACAAATTAACGAGGATCTAGCTCAGAAATGGAAACTTCATTTACTGTTTGAGTGGACTCATTTGTGCGAGGAGTACTATCCTTGTTTAGCTCTGTTACCTCTAAAGTGATACTATGCTGGAAAAATTTAGGCAATGAGGGACCAGAAAGAGCTAAAGAGGAGCTACCAAGCATGAGAAGAACTGAACCCATTGTTGGTCTTTCTGCTACATTTTCTTGAACACAGAGCAAACCAATTTGAATATATCTCATGATCATTTCGCGTGTAGAACTGAAATTAGCCCTCAATACGGGGCTATGAGGTCTGAAGTTGTTCCGTCCCTCCAACATTTCCAAGCCTGTAGGAATTCAACACTGGAAATAAGGTTTCATGACTATGGTTTTCAATCACGATATGTAACAGTAGTAGTGAAAATTTAAACCATATGTATCAAAAAATTGAGTGTTGCAGACATGAAAATTTAAACCATATGTATTGGCTATATGGATTGAGTGTTAGACATTTTTATGTATTGGCTATAACGATATCAGGAGCATTGAGCGACATGTAATGGAAATCCGGTTTGGTTTCATGCAAATTTGGCAATAGAAATCACTGTATTGACTGTAACGGCTATCAATCAATTGGGAAGTAATTGACTGAAACACTATACATGTCGGTACATGATCAATTTTCCTTGTAGTTAGGTTATTATGGCCTAACAAATTCAAAAGCCAGAAAAAAGGGTGGGTACGTATCGGTCGGTCAGTACCATGCTATTGATTTCAATTTCATAAGATATTTTTTTGTTCTTGGTAATTCCACGAAATATGGGTACTTACATTGCTTATAAGGTCCACATCATTCTGCGTTGTGCGGAAACGATTATTCTTCTGACCACTCAAAATTTCCAGAAGTAAGACACCATAGCTAAACACATCTGACTTGTCCGAGAATTCCCCGTGGAACCTGTACTCTGGAGCCATATATCCGCTGCAAAATTGTAAAACATCTTAGGCCCTTTTTCGTTTCTCTAGTAAAAAAAACTCATTCATGAACATATTTGACTACTTCGTGGTTCATGTTTTTTGTCTTTAGTTGTAAATTTTTTTTCAATTGAGCATATCTAAGGTCTAAAAAGGTACTTAAAACATATGGAAATTTTATTATTTAAAAATCACTAAAAAAATGGGAAAAACAATTTCAAAATTCAAATTCCAAGTTAACTTCGCCTTTTGTTTTCTCATTTTTAGTAACCGTTTTAAAATTTTCATCACTCTTTAATTTTAGTACTTTCTAAGTTTACACAAATAGATAAGATTTTAAAAAACACCACTATGAACCTAAAAAAAAGAACAAAAAAAAAAAAGAAAAGCGTAATCTTGCGTAACTTCTTGATCTCAGAAACTCATTTTAAAAAACACAGAATTTTAAGCGGTCGAATTTTTTGATGTAATTTTTGGAATGAAATGACATTGAAATTGATACTTACGGTGTACCCGCTATTCTACTTGTACTCCCATGTGTTTAATCGACTGCGCATAGTCTTGCCAAGCCAAAATCTGCAATTTTGGGGTTCATCTTTTCATCTAACAGAACATTGCCAGCTTTGAGATCGCAATGAATGATCCTAAGTCGTGAATCTTGGTGAAGATATACTAGTCCCCGAGCAATGCCTTCTATGATAGTGCTACGCCTATCCCAATCCATTTGGTCGCGCCTTTTTGGATCTACACATTTTTTCATACATACCGTTATAAGGTAATGTAGCATTATACCATCACGAGTTTGGTTGTGCACATCATGTAGAACAGAGATGACCTGTCTCGAAAATCATATTTAGTCATTTTAGAGCTTTTAGCCAATTGAATTATTTTGAAAAACTATGTCTTAGTCTGGAGCGTGCAAAAATGTGGTGGAGAAGTCTCTAGAACACCATGTGGCAGCGGTGCTCTAGGAGCAAAGAATAATTCTTCCCCCACTCAATGATGCAGGGTGGATTTCAAGAAAAGTCATATTTTATTTATATTAATTTACATTTAGTATTTTTATTTAATATGTTATAATTTAGTCAAAATATTCTAGAAGTATTTTGTTTCCAAGTTTCTTCTGATTGAGGTTTCCTATTTTATGTTTCCTTGTTTTACAAGAATTAGGGTTGCTAGCTAGTAATTTTATTTCCTTTTTAGTTTTAGGGTTACGGCTAGTATAAATAATTGATGTAAGCCTTAGGGCAAGGGAGTTGATTAATATGTTGAGTTTTTTCACAAGAGAGAGTATCTCTTTTTCCTATAATTCTATTAATCTACGGGTTATTAGATTGTAGAAGAGTTGTTTCTTATTCGTGGGGGTGATCTTTGTTCTTGTTCACGTTTCTAGCTGCATCAGTTGGAATCAGAGCATTGAGTTCCAATCCTGACTATGGCCAGAGGACGTGCTGGAGGTCGAGGGGGACGAGGTGATCGTACCGCTAATCTGGAGGACATCTATGAAAGAGATGACGTAGCCCATGAGGCGCGAACAGAGGTGCGGTTCCAACAACTAGAACAACACTTGTTTGCAATAGTCACCTTAACCGACCAAGTTGCTGCCCTAGTTGTTGGGGGGAATCCACCTCGCCATCGTCCGTATAATCGGCGGCTTCATAAGGAGGACGAAAGTACGGAGGGTGAAGCGGCTAAAAACCCTTTTGCTGCGAGGGCATTCGGTGTCGGCAGGGCTGGCGGCGACGGCTACTATCAACAAAGGGGCAGAGGCCGGGAGATCATGGTTGAAAATCATGATTTCCGACCAAGGGAATCTGGTTTGAAGATCAACTTTCCTGAGTTCCAGGGAGGTGTGACACCAGAAAAAATCTTGAAGGTTGATGCAATGGATGATGCTACTGTTGTTAACTGGCCATTTACACAAAAAATTACTCCGGATCCGATTGTGGATTGGAATGAAGCGCCAATTTTTGATGAAGAACTGACGAAAGAAATTATTGTCCAAGGGTCTGGAAAAATTGCCCAAGCAAAAATAATGGTTGATCTTGAACCTGTTGGTGTTAATACGAGCTTTTGGTGCAACGAAGGATTATCTTCTATTTTGGTTGGTGAGCATATCAATCTATCATATATGGAATCTCTCAGTCTCACCTTTAAAACCAATGCAAAAATTCATGGTGATGACAATTTATTTAATCCTTTTGAAGACTACGATGGTGAGCATAAAACTTCTATACAAGGACAATTTGTGGATCCTTTTTGGGAATTTCTTCAAAATTCCGCAAGCACTAAATTACGGGTTTCGTGCCTTACATTGGAAATTGCTCCATTATTTTTTAAAGAATCCTCAAAGTTTAGGTTCGAGAAAATTAATTTGAAGAACAAGACTGATGCGGACAAGGAAAGACGAATCAAATTCTTCCACACTACGAAAACTCGAGGACGAGTTTTTTTCAAGCCCGAGAGAATGATGCAGATCAGATTTTGGAAAACTAGCAGTTTATTTGTATTTATTTTATTGTTTCAATTTTAGTATTTTGTTAGGAGATTACTAATTTGGAGATATTTAGTTTCCTAATTTAGGTTGATTCAATTTCCTATTCTAATTTTTCTTGTTTTACAAGAATTAGGGTTGCTACCTAGTATTTTATTTCCTTTTGAGTTTTAGGGTTGTTGCTAGTATAAATAATTGATGTAAGCCTTAAGACAATGCAGTTGATGAGTATTATTGAATGATAAAAGAGTCTAGAGAGCGTTTTATCTAAACTTTCTTGTTTGTGTTCGATTGTTGCACGTCTTTTCTGTAGTTCATAAGGCGCCCTGCATCAGTTGGTATCAGAGCTTAGGCTCGATTCCTGATTGATCATGGCACGAAGATATCGTCATGATCGACAAGTTGACGTCGAGTATGTGTACGAGCACGATGATGCCGCGCGAGAAGCACAACTAGAGGCGTGGTTCCAGCAATTAGAACAGCATGTGTCAGACGTGATTGCCCTAGCTGACCAGATTTCTGCCCTAACTGTTGGGGGGAATCCACCTCGCCGTCGTCTTGTTATACCTCGGTTTCCGAAAGAGGAGGAGGTATCGGATGACGTTTCTATCACCAAACCTTTGGCGGGCAACTATCAGCCGAGGGAGAGGACAACGGAGGCTACCATTGAGTGGCCTTTTACTACAAATAATATTCCAAATCCAGTAGTGGATTGGAGTAAGCCACCAGTTTTTGACGAAGAACTGGTGGAGAAAATTACAGAAAATCAAGAAGAGTTGCAAGAAAAAGTGGTTTCTACGTTGGCATTGTTAGAAAAAGATTTAGAAGAATCAATTGGATTTGATTCTTATAAAAAGCTTGAAGACGGTGCAATTGACAAGAGTGCTAATGAATTTGTTGATCCGTTTTGGGAATTCATCGATGACTCCATAAGCAAGAATATATGGATTGCTCACCTAGGCGGAATTTGGAAGGAAATCGTTCCCTTACTTTTTGAAGATCATTTTCAAAGTTCAGGTTCGAAAAAATAAATTTGAAGTATAAAATTGATGCCGACAAGAAACGCATTATCAAGTTACTTCAAGCAATGAAAATTCGAGGACGAGTTTTTTCAACAAGGGGAGTCTGATGCAGGGTGGATTTCAAGAAAAGTCATATTTTATTTATATTAATTTACATTTAGTATTTTTATTTAATATGTTATAATTTAGTCAAAATATTCTAGAAGTATTTTGTTTCCTAGTTTCTTCTGATTGAGGTTTCCTATTTTATGTTTCCTTGTTTTACAAGAATTAGGGTTGCTAGCTAGTAATTTTATTTCCTTTTTAGTTTTAGGGTTACGGCTAGTATAAATAATTGATGTAAGCCTTAGGGCAAGGGAGTTGATTAATATGTTGAGTTTTTTCACAAGAGAGAGTATCTCTTTTTCCTATAATTCTATTAATCTGCGGGTTATTAGATTGTAGAAGAGTTGTTTCTTATTCGTGGGGGTGATCTTTGTTCTTGTTCACGTTTCTAGCTGCGTCACTCAACCTACTTATTCTACCCACTGGTGTATTTCTGAGATAAAAACAAAAGTCTAAGAAAAACAAAGCTTAACAAAGGGCTTGTAGCCCAATTGTCATCTCCTGGTACTCCCACATGGGAAACCAAGATCAGAGCCTCGGCAAAGACGGTCCCCTATTCTAATTCTAACATATTAACTATTGACACTTCTTGCTTGTACTAAAAAAAAAAAAAAAAAAGCTTTAGACAAGTCATGTAAACAATAGTCTTACCAAACAAGAAGTTATCAAGGCTGGAGTTTGGCACAAACTCATAAATAAGAAGCCTTTCTCTGCCTTCCAAACAAAAACCAAGTAGCTTAACCAAATTTCTGTGTTGAAGCTTGGCCACTAGCATAACTTCATTCTTAAATTCTATATCTCCTTGATGAGATTGCTTAGACAGCCTCTTCACTGCTATTTCTTGTCCATTCAAAAGCCTACCCTGGACATGTGACAAATAATTTGTCAAAAAATAGATTATCGAACATCGCATGAGCATTTTACAATCTACATTACACTTTTTGTTCGTTAATTTTTTTTGTCGGCAAATTTTTTTTTTGTTTACTTACCCAAGATAAGGATTTTATTGAGAAAAAACCGATAAAAGGTACTGAAGGAGGTTGAAATTCCAGAATCATAACTACAGTCATATGGGAGCAAATCATGAGAATATGGGATAGAAAATTAATTTTCATACGTTTTTTTTTTTTTTTCACTATCTGCACTCCTCGTTTTGTCTTAGATCAGTATAAAATTAGTAAAAGTTTAGAAAAGGCAAAAATCTTAAAACAATAAAAAAAACAAATTAGGCGAGAGGGGGCCTTTGAGCCTTTCAAGTGTAACCCCATGCAATGCACCGGATGCAAAAAAAAAATGTACGAACATAAAAAAATAATTACATAGACATTAAAAGAATAAGATATAAAAACACAAAATATTAAATTGTCGAAAAGGCACAAATTAATTAATTACCTTATAAACAGCTCCAAATCCACCTTGTCCAAGTTTATTAGCATTTGAAAAGTTATCTGTTGCGACTTTAACAGTGTTGAAGTCATATTGTAATGATTACACTGAGCTAATTCCATCCCCAGATTCAGTAACTGAGCAGGAGTTTAAAAATCATAAAGTTACATATAAGAAAAAATACAAAAAAGAGTTTTTACAACCCCATCCCAACCAATCACAAAATGTATCAAATTTTTTGGGAAAATGTATTCCTGCGTTGAAATTAAAGGATGAGAAAATGAAAAGAAAAAATTGCTGGAATAAGTGAAACTTTTTTGTTTTTTTGTTCTTTTTTTTTTGGGTGGAATGAAGTTTTTTCAGAATTTCTTTTGAGAGAAAAAAAAACTGGAATATAATAAAATCCATAAAGTTATAGAAAAACCATCTTAGAACTTACATTCAACATAGTTCCTTGGCTTCCCCTGTTTCTTCTTTCTTAATAGGATGGAAATGGAGACAATAAGAACTATCACAAAAGTAGTTACCGAAGCAACAACAATGATGATTGTTCTTATTCTATTACTGCCTTCTCCTGCAAAAATCAGTAATTTCTTCTCCATTTATAAATCATTCTAAATACAGCGAAATTCAGAACACATTCACAAAATAAATAGGTTTTCCAAGTTGGTTTTACTACGTGAACGAATCCGATCACCTTAGATATATACCTGCAGGAATCTTCCCAACGAAAGGATGGATCTCATACCGAAAATTGCAACTGGGTGTAAGCACTCTGCCTCCTGGCGACGTGTCGCAGCAAAGCGGGTAGGATCGTATGCCATAATGCCTAACCGTGGTTTCGAATTGTTCTACGTATATGCTTGTTACGTTGCGAAAGGGGTCCTTCGCAAAAATTCTAGGATCGTATGCCATAATGCCTTTCATCGCCTTGCTCGAGTACCGCACCGTACAATAGTCGTACCATACGATTCCCTCCTTGTCGTTAGGATCGAACTCTCTCCATCCAGATGGCGGCTTGTTGGAGGGACAAGCCGTGAGCTTCGCGGTAGCATTGTTGATACACTCACGACACAAATCGAGCTCAGCGTCAACTCTGCACAGCACCATGGCATAAACTGTGTCAGGATCTTCGCCATATGAGCAGTGGCGGCTCCAGGATTTCTCGTGAGGGTGTTCAGAAATTCTACTACGGTCCTCTAGAAATAATAACTGTGCATATGCAAAAAAAAAAAAAAAACTTCTAATATAAAAAATGCCACCAAAAAAAAGCAAAATATTTAGTATATTAGAATTTTTCCTCAACGACTTTTCATATTTCGAAATCGTTCCATAATAGCATCAGTATCAAATGCATCACTCTCCAATGAAGTACCAAAATAGAATAGTTCCAAAATGTTTAGGAGGATTTGGGGGTGACCACAAAGAATTAAGGTAATAAAGTCGATGTGCGTGTTTTGACTGATCAACGAATCAATTCTTCACATAGAGATAGGAGAAGAAATCCAGGGGGAAGAGTGGAATTGAAGAAAGAAACGGTGGCAGGGTGGGGGGAAAGAAACGAAATGGTAAAAGAGTGTGTGAGTCTCGTGGGAAGAAGTCACTTTTTGAGATTGGGTGTTCAACATTTTAGGTAGGGTGTTCAAAATGGTTCAAATATATTGGTTAGGGTGTTCAAACATTTTTTTAGGGTGTTCAAAATGACAAAAATATTGAAAATAAATTTTTTTTACATGTATTTCTTAAAAAAAAAAAAATCCAGGGTGTTCGGGCGACCACCCTCGGCTCAAGGTGGAGCCGCCTCTGCATATGAGGAACTGTAGTAACCGTATTTATTTATTCTGGCGGAGAGGGAGGAGAGGAGGGTGTCGCGGTTCGTCTGGTACGTGGCACTACTTGTGTAATCACAGAAGTAGTCTAACAACATGTTATCCTCGGATATGGTGAAGGAAACAAAGTTCATGAGAGTTATTTGAGAAAGGAAGAGGAGAGATCTGGAAAAACTCATTTTCATTTTATTGGATCGAAGTAGTACTACAAAGTGAGTAGTTATGTATTGGAAGTCTATACATTGAAATACTTTATTAGTCTATATATCCTGGAAATAGCTACACGTTGAAACATAAATTGTGCAGAAAATTGGGTTGAAATGTCCACAGCCATCAGTCTCTTTTTTCCTGGAAATAGCTACACGTTGAAACGTCCAAAGTCATTAAAATTTAAAAGACTTTTCTTTCTACCCGTCCCAAAAGTTGCGTGTGATGATTTGCTCCATGGTCCAAGGACTAAAGAGATGCTCCGTTGTAAGGCAATGCATGAAATCTGAACCGTTGAATACACATATCGGACGATTTACATTATGCACTACAGGGCATCCTACCAGAGGCGGCTCTAAGAAGAGCCGAGGGTGGTCACTCAAACACCCTGAAAAAAATAATTTTTTTAGAAATACATGTAAAAATTTATTTATTTTTTAATTTTTGTCATTTTGAACACCCTAACCAAAATATTTGAACACTCTACCCAAAATGTTTGAACACATTACCCAAAAATTTTGAACACCCAATCCTAATGACGGAATTCACCATGCACTATTTGATACTCCATTAGAGAATAGTATAAATTGGATATTTGAAAATTTGAGTGTTTCTTTGTCCCAACACATTTAGCTCAAAGAGATAAGAACACTTTTAACTCTCTCTCTTTAATCTATTTATACTTATTTCAAATGATTACTCATTAATTACATTATAAAATATAAATCAATAATTTAATCTATGCGCGCCATCTTTTTTTGTGAAACACTTTAATATCTATGCACAGAGGGTATATAGACACAATAGATTTGGATTATTACATAGGCAATTCATAGGTTTGATTCTTTTTTAATTTTTGTTTCGTAGTTGACTTGGAATTGTTGATTTTTCGGTTGCATTGTTGTATTAGTATAATTTTTATTTTTATTTATTTATGTAAAGTTATGATTTCTAGAGGACATTGGTTTTGCCCGGTTTATTTCTGTGGCGAGACGTAAATAGACCCTGGAATTAGTGGCAACAATGTTTTGATTTAACAAAAAAAAAAAAAAAATTGGACACACGAACATCATTTTGCCATCTTTTTTAAATTTCTTGCACGAAGGTGTTAAATGTGTTATGCTCTCAAAATTATCGTGTCTGACCATACAGTTTTTGCAATAATAATATCCAATGCAGGACTCATAAATTGAATGGTTTGGATTAACGTACCGTTGTAAACCTACAAAAGATCCACGAAGGCCCAAAATTGGATGGGACTGGATGGATCAGGACTAGAGAGTAGTCTTTCCCTGTCGAATGACACCATTTTCTCATACCTTTCCTTATGTGTGTGAAATACGGTTTCGAAATATCAATCCCTAGTCTATTCTCTCTCTGTCAGTAAATGCAAGTAGAAGAGGGTGGGATGGAAACAGCCAAACGGGTCATGGCCCAACTCAAGTCTTCGTCTTTTCACAACAAAATTTCTCGGCATCCAAGTGAGGCAATCCAAAGAAGGGATTTTTATCTCACAAGAAAAATATCTCGAAGATTTATTAACGAAATTTCGGATGGGTAACTGCAAGCCAGTTTCTACTCCACTTTCTCTAAATGACAAGCTGCAGCTGAATGATGGAGCTGAGAATGTCGATGCTACGGCCTACCGAAAATTGGTTGGTTCGCTAAATTATCTCACTCATACAAGGCCCGACATTGTATATTCTGCAAATCTTATTTCCAGATTTATGCACGAGCCGAGCAAGCTACATTATACTGCAGCAAAACGGATTCTCCGTTATCTTCAAGGAACAAAGAAACTCGGCATCAAGTACACAAAAGAAGATGACAGCAGGCTTATTGGCTACACCGATAATGATTGGGCTGGATCAATTGATGATCGAAAGAGCACGTCTGGCTAAGTATTTTGCTTGGGATCTAACATCATCGCTTGGAGTTCTAAAAAGCAAAGGACAATTGCTCTCTCATCGGCAGAAGCAGAATATATAGCAGCTACAGATGCAACATGTGAAGCTGTGTGGCTCAGAAGAATTCTTTCGGACATGGAGCATAAAGAGGAAGGCCCTACAATCATCTACTGCGATAATATGTCAGCCATAGCAATGAGCAAAAATCTAGTTTTTCACGGCAGGACAAAGCACATTGAGCTCCGACATCACTATATCAGAGACTTGGTGCAGAATGGAGAAATTCAGCTCGAATTCGTCAATACCAAGGAGCAGCTAGCTGACATTATGACCAAAGCAGTGGCTGCAGAAAAATTCTCTCAATTTCATGAAGTCATGAAGATTACAAATTAAGGAGGAGTGTTAAAAAAGTAATTTGTAATCTTTAAATATGTGGAATTGTGTAGAGTTTTGTAGAAAAAATGTCTAATATAAAAATATGTAGAAAAGTGTAGAAGGTAATGATGGCATGAGAAGACTTTTGTACAAAATCCGAGAATTGTCCAGAATGGGAGTAGGTCGGTCCTACTTAGGTCGGTGGATGGAAGTTAAGTCGGCAGAAGTTGGCTCTATAAATAGAGCTGAGTTGTACTTCTTAATGAATAAGAATAGTGACCTCAGATGCAATAAAGAAAGCATTCAAAAGTCCTCCTACTGTCCCCAACGACACAATCAGCAAAATTCATTTCTAGCAAAACTCCACTACCATTATTTTATTACATCACACATCCCTTCTCTATTACAAATTCACACTTCATTTGTCCAATTTCTCCCAAATTTAAACTAGTACCTGTTTGTACCATAATTTTTAAATTTTACACGTGGCAAATAAGTGGGTTAGAAATTATTTTTATGTGATTCGGATTTATGTTAATGGCCGAATTATATGTAATTTAGGAGATAAGTTTGTTACCTAAATTATAGGGAAGTGATTTTTATCCAAAGAAAGGTGATAAGGGCCGAAATTAACATGTGCTAATTAAGAACATGGGTAGTTATTTTCGGCCAACTAAAGGACACTTGTCACTTCCTTATTCATTTTCAAGAAGATACTGTAATGGATGCAAGACATGGGCATAATGGTTTGTGTTCATGGGCTTGGAAGTTACAATTGGATCCAGAGGCTATAAATGAAGACCTTCGTGCAACATTGCAGAGGTCCACGCTCCAACAAAGCTCACCGCAGCAAATTAAATTTAGTATATCTCCTAACTCTCAGTTAGTCGATCGATCCCCTTTTCTTCTAGCTATGTCTATCTTCTACCTCTTCCCCGTTCTTTCTTCTTCTCTCCCTCCTTCTTCTATGTAATTTTCTTTTATTGTTGAAGTCCTTGTTCAAGGCCCACGAACCTTTGTAACTTTAGCTCAAGTTTCGCATTTGCTTGTAAGACGTTGGTAAATTCAGGCGCTTTTTCCCTACATACATTCTCTTGGAGATCCGCATCTCCTGGCACGCCCGCACATCTTCTACACCACCAGGTGTTGACTACCCCCGTTTCTCCTGTCCCTTGGAGGAATCGGTGGCAACATTTTTTGGCACGCCCAGTGGGACCCATAATACAATTGAAGAACATTCCAAATGGCAGGAAAAGACAAAAAAGGAGGAGCTAAAGGCACGGGAACTGGTGACGATCCAGTTGAAGCCGTAGAAGGCCAGTCCTTCGCGGCATCACAAGAAGATTTGTAGGAAATGGCTGTTGGCATGAGAGACATCATTCTGGAGACAAATGCTGAATTGTCCCAAGGACTCACTGACTCTATTGTTGGTCCTTTGAAGGAGATCAAGGAGTCACAGATGGATCTCACTAAATCCATTAAAGACATGATAGTTCTTCTTAATGAAAAACTAACTCCAGTCGCTTCTGTGGCAACTGGAAATGGAGCCAGCAACGACCAACCTAAGATGCCTGGTCCTCAGGGTTTCATTTTACCTCATTACCAGGCATCCTCATCTTCTTCTCAATTCAATCATCCAGGAGAGCAAAAAGATGCTCCAGTTGGTGGAAAATTGAAGATGGGAGCAGCATCTCATCCTGGAGCAGTTCATGGAAGATGGAAGGATCCCAACCCTCTCTTCACTGGTGCTTCTAACGTTGCATCTGCTGAGGGAATACTTCCATATCCTACGACTCAGAATCCAGTACTTCTGAGTAAGGAACAGGTTATAGAGTACGTTCAAGATCAGTTTGGACCTGCTTTGCAGAAGTTTGGGAGACCGGTTTACAAGAAACCTTATAATGAAGCAGTTGATCGAGTGGAGTTTCCTAAAGGATACAAAGTTCCAGACTTCTCCCAATTCTCTGGAGAGGATACCAAGTCAACAGTGGAACATGTGGCACGTTTCTCTGTTCAATGTGGAGAGGCGGCGAGTAATGAATTCCTTCGAATGAGGTTATTCCCTAATTCTCTTACTGCCACTGCCTTCACATGGTATATTAACCTTCCAGCTAATTCGGTCCAATCATGGATCCAATTAGAAGAATTGTTCCACAAATAGTTCTACAGAACTGAACAAGAGGTTACTCTGGCTGATCTCTCTAGGCTTTATCAACTGCCTGGAGAACCAGCTGAGACGTACATTACTCGGTTTAAAACTGCTCGCTTTAAGTGTAAAGTGGTTTTGCCAGAGACCGAGTATGTTCGTCTAGCTCAGAATGGCCTATGTCTTGAATTACAGAAGAAGTTTGTTGATGTGGCTTTCAGGGATTTGTTTGAGTTGGCTGCAAGAGCCACTCATTATGAACAGTTGCTAACAGAAGATCAAGATCGCCGCAATGCTTCTAAGGGGACCTATTACAGGGACCCAAATTACCAAGTAGCTATTGCGGAGACAGAAGATAATCCAGAAGTTGCAGTTGCAGAAATTGTCAACAGGAAGCCATATGCCTGTAAAGCTTTCGTCAAAGTTGAGCCCACCAAAGCCCAAGGATCCATGGCATCGCCCAAAACAACCAGAGCTTATACATTTGACATCACGAAAGCAGAAGAGATTTTTGACCAACTCATGGCTGACAAACTGTTACGCTTTTCTGTTGGTCACAAGATTCCATCTCCTGCTGAGATCAAAGGCAAGGAGTACTGCAAGTATCATAACTCCTGGAACCACACTACAGTAAATTGCATCATCTTCAGAAATGCCATCCAAGATAGGATTGATAAAGGGGATTTCAAATTTCCTGAAGTTGCAAAGAAGGGGATGGCAGTGGATCAGGACCCATTTCCTGCTGACTTTGGAGCTAACATGGTTTATGTGGACATGAGGGGAGTTCCCAGGACTGCTCCAAGACAGAAAATTTCGCTAGGTGCGCCTTCACAAGCTGCTAAAGGAAAGCAGATCCTTCATGACTCTAATGATTCTCATGATGATCACCCTTCTCCTATATGGTGGGATCAAGAGGTTATTAGAAGTCGTAGAGGATCTTCTTCTTCTATACCAAAAAAGTCATCTGTCCACCATTGTTGTGATTGTGGAAAGCCCGAGAAGCCAAAGCGTCTGCAAAGTGTTGTTGTCAAGCGCCCAAGGGAAGAGACTCCATCACTTTCTCCTCGACGTTTTCCTCAGAAACGTGTTTCGGTGTTTAATCGCCTGAAACCCATTACCAATGAAATCCAGAAGCAAATGTCGTCTTTGGTTATTACAGCTCCACAGGAGGGAAGGCCTAGGATGGTTAAGCCGCCTGGTTCTGTTTCTCCTAACCATTGGTTCAAAGTGAAGCATCCTAAGTTTCCACAGCCTGAGAATCCTTTGTCAAAATCTCAGAAACGGCGTCGGCAAAGAATTCGTCAGGCTGAAAGGTTGGAACAGGGGATTCCTACTCCTCCACCTATTCCCCCAAAGCGTTCTTCTGCTCCTCAGCATATGCAGAAGAAATATTGTATGGAGTATCGACCTGTATAGAAACCAACACTTCAACATGTGGAACAACCTTCTATTGATGTTCCCAAAGCTCGCAAACCTGCTTGGAAGGATATCCTCGCGAAGCCACGTCCTATCAACATTCGCTCTTCAGAGGATATGGTAGTTGTGCAAGAAGAAGCCCCTGTCACAAAAGTTTCATCCTCTTTGGCTAATCTCTCTTGCAACATGGTGTTTGTTCTTCCCACTGCTTTCATGGCTAAAGAAGGACAGCCATCTTCTATTGATGGTGATGTAGAGGCTTTAGGCGATACCCCAGAGATTAATTCCATCCCGCCTGTTGCCACTATACCAGTGCTAAAAGCATCTACTCCAGAGGCTTCTGAAACCCAGATTCCTTCCATTGTGGTTCTTAAAGACGAACCTACTGCATATCGACCATCTCCTGTGGCCAGTGTTTTATTTGAGAAGCCAGATCCAATGATGACTCAACATCTTCGTCCTCTTTACATTCAAGGCCACCTGGATGGTATTACTGTCAGCCATATACTGGTGGATAACGGATCTGCTGCTAACCTCATGCCACGATTCATGCTCGTTAAGTTGGGCAAAGGAGATCAGGATCTATTACCTTCTAGCGCCAGCATTTCTGATTTTGCTGGAGGCATCACTACGGCCCAAGGTATCATTATTATGAATTTGCAAGTTGGAACAAAGACTTTGACCACTCCATTCTTTGTGGTTAATTCACGTTCTAGCTATAATCTATTATTGGGCCGTGATTGGATTCATGTTTGCATGGCTGTTCCTTCTACTCTTCATCAATGCCTCATTTTCTGGCGTGGTGATGATGTAGAAGTGGTTTGGGCAGACAAGAGGCCTTTCTTGGCTTCTTCTAACCATGCAGATGCTAAATTGTATGACAATGAGATCAGTCCTGTCAAGTTCACCGGGACTGATAAATATGGCAAGCCTACGGCGATTACTTTGTCTACTCAATCTTCTGTAGACGAATTCAAAGCCATCTACAAACAGTTGGTCGGCCCTCTCCTTACGGAGATTAATAGGCCGAGCACTCCACTTCTTCAAGCTCTTTCCCATGGATCAAGTTCCAACAGCCAGTGAGAAGATGGCGGCTTTGCAAGCTGCCTTGGCTCGATTGATCGCCTATATTACAGAGGAGAGCCTACGTTCTCTGGATTCAGAAGATAATTCGGTCTTGACGACCGAATTGTTTTTTGAAGGGGGCAATACACCTCCTGACGATGTCATCCGATTAGAAGATTTGGAAGCACCACCAGCAAAGTTGGACGATTTAAAGGCTGATGTTCAGGATCCTTTGGAGGAGATAAATTTAGGCACAAAAGAACACCCCAAGCCTATTTATATAAGCCAACGCCTTCCTGAAGCACATAAAAACGCCTACATTGATCTCCTACACAAGTATAACGATTGCTTTGCTTGGGAGTATGAAGACATGCCTGGGTTGCAAAGAGGTTTTGTGGAGCACAGAATTCCTATAAAAGAAGGATTCAAACCTTATAAGCAAGCGCCTAGGCGAATGTCAGAAGAATTGAACCTACGGGTTATAGACGATGTTGTCATCAAGTCCAATTCGTTCAAGGAGCACTTGGAGCACCTACGATCCAGTTTTGAGCGTCTAAGGAGATATGGTCTCAAGATGAATCCATTGAAGTGTGCCTTCGGAGTCTCTGCAGGCAATTTCCTTGGATTTCTAGTTCACCAAAGGGGCATTGAAGTACCTCAGAACAGGACCAAAGCTATTCTTGAAGCTAAGCCTCCATCTTGCAAGAAGGAGTTGCAGAGTTTTCTCGGCCTTATTAACTTCATCAGAAGATTTATTTCAAACATGGCCGGGAAAGTTCAGGTTTTTTCAGAGCTCCTAAAGTTGAAGAAAGAAGAGGATTTCAAATGGGAAGCTCATCATCAAGAGGCATTTGAAGTTATCAAGAGGTATTTAACCCAGCCTCCTGTTCTTATGCCTCCGATCAAGAAGAAACCTCTTCGCCTTTATATTTCAGCATCAGAAACTTCTATTGGGAGTTTATTAGCTCAAAATAATGAACAAGGCAAAGAGCAAGCAGTGTATTATCTTAGTAGATTATTGACTGCTGTAGAGAGCAGATATTCTCCTGTGGAGAAATTATGTTTAGCCTTGTACTTCTCAGCAATAAAACTTAGGCACTATATGATGCCTGTGTTGGTTTATGTGGTTTGCAAGACTGATTTAATTAAGTATTTACTTTCTCGGCCCATCATTAGAGGCCGAATTGGTAAATGGTCGCTTGCATTGATGGAGTTCTACTTCCAATACATTCCTCAAAAAGCAGTAAAGGGACAAGCATTGGCCGATTTTCTTACGGATCATCCATGTTTGGATGTTGATGAGGAAGCAATCGGCCTAGACGTTTTTACTGCTTCATTTGCTCCTTGGCAATTATTATTTGATGGTTCCAGAACAACTTCATCTTTTGGTTGTGGAATCCTTATAATATCTCCTGCCGGAGTAAAGACCCAATTATCATTTCAGTTTGATTTCCAATGTACAAATAATCAAGCTGAATACGAGGGGATAATTATTGGGTTGGAGATTCTTCGAGAAATGGGAGCAACCACCATAGAAGTTATTGGAGATTCTTAGTTGGCAATCAACCAATTGGGGGGCATTAACAGATGCAACAGTGAAGAAATAGCCCCGTATTACATGGCAGCAAGACAATTGTTAGACGAATTTGATGATGCCAGTCTCCGTCATATTCCTAGAAGATTCAATCAAGAGGCAAATGAATTGGCACAAATCGCCACCGGAATCAAGATTCCCCAAGGTTGGTACAACAGAACAATTACGATTCAAAAAAGGAGCTTACTTTCTGTAAAAAGAAGAAGTGCTTCTATGGAGGTTTTTACTGCTGACCTAGGGGGGAAGAAGAGGATTGGAGGACTGAAATTATTACCTTTTTGAAGTATCCAAACCTCTCTTCATCTAAGAGGATTAGAGAAAGAGCTGTCCGGTATGTGCTAATTGAAGATGAGCTTTACAAGAAAAGTTTAGAAGATGATCTTCTGCTCAAATGCATTGGACCTAAAGAAGCTCTAAAGGTTATGGGAGAAATTCATGAAGGCATCTGTGGAGCACATCAATCTGGAAGGAAGATGAGATGGCTTTTAAGGAGATATGGTTATTATTGGCCATCTATTCTTAGTGATTGCATTCAATTTGCTAAAGGATGTCAAGCCTGTCAAGCTCACGGTCCTGTACAGAGGATTCCAGCTGCTTTAATGAAGTCAGTAATAAAGCCTTGGCCATTTAGAGGATGGGCCATGGATATGATTGGCAAAATTTTCCCTCCTTCTTCTAAAGGACACACTTATATAGTGGTGGCCACTGATTTCTTCACCAAATGGGCTGAAGCTATTCCATTGACTGCTGTCAATCAAGAAGACATTATCACTATGATCAAGGAGAAGATCATCCATCGTTTCGGCATTCCTCAACATATAGTGGCCGATAGAGGATCTGTTTTCTTTGGAGATAGAATTCATGCAGTTATGTCTCAGTTGGGGATAGAGTTGTCATATTCGACTCCCTATTATGCCCAAGGCAATGGACAAGCCGAGTCTACCAACAAAATCCTTAAGGGGATTATAAGCAGAATGGTAGAAGATCAACCGAGGACTTGGCATGAAGCATTGTCAGACGCACTGTGGGCTTACAGAACATCTAAGAGAACGGCCACTGGTATTACTCCCTATACTCTTACCTATGGTCATGATGCTATTTTACCAATGGAAGTAAACATTAGATCTGCTAGAATTGCATTTCAAAACGGCCTAGATTATGGAGAGTATAATCAGGCTATGTTTATGGAGTTGGAAGATTTAGATGAACTGAGACTTTCTGCCTTAGACCATTTGGTGGCCCAGAAGCAAAAAGTGGCTCGGGCTTACAACAAAAGGGTCAAGGAAAAACCTTTTGCTGAAGGAGATTTGGTCTGGCAAGCAGTATTACCATTCAAGAAAAAAGATCATAAATTTGGCAAATGGTCTCCTACTTGGGAAGGTCCTTTCCAAGTTTCACAGATTTTCAGAGGAAGTACTTATCTTCTGCATGATTTAGATGGAGAACCTCACAAGCATACAATCAATGGAAAATATTTGAAGAAATGGTATCCGACTAAGTGGGAAATGATGGATTCAAACAGCTATTTCCATAAGCCCGCAGGAGTTGTTCAGGAAACAAAAAGTACTTAAAACAGACGAAATCAGAATACTCGGAGTTCAGGAAACAAGCAATAAGAAGAGATTACATCTTTTCTAGAACTTCAGCCTTGAATTTATCCCAAGGAGCAGTTGATGCAGACAATTTGGTTACCAAGACTTCAATTTGAGCTTCTACATGAGGAATCTCTGCATTCAGAACATCATGCTCTTCTACTAGAGGTTGAGTAGTAGCAGCAACTTCTTCTTCCTCATGCTTGACCTTCTGCATTTTCTCATCATGGCTGACATCTTCTGCTTGAAGCTGGACTACTTGTTGCTGCATAAGGACGATGTTATCTTGGATTTCTTTGATTTTCTTAAGGCCTTTGTTCTTTTGGAGGGATAGTTGCTCTTTCTGATATTGAAAGTTCTCCATTTTATCCATAGCAATGATCAGCGCCTGCCCAAGATCTGCAAAGCGAGTTTGTTTGTTCTTCATCTCCTGAATTTCAGTCATATTAGCATGATAATCCTGGATCAGGGACGGCAGAGCAACTTTGAAGTGCCTTAATTGATCTTGAGGCACATCTGGAATGGCTTCAGAGGAGGTAAGAACCTCCAGAGCATCTTTTAGCTTGGCAAGAATCTCGGGCTTGATCATTGTCTCAAAGTTGAAGCTCAAAGCTGTCTTCAGAGCATCTTTTGCCTTGGATACTTCTTCTGAGGAAGGGCTTTTTTGAATGCTTTCAGTAGATGTGGCTGAGGAAGACATCTGGCTGCTGCTTGTCCCTTTCTTTAATTTCTCTTTCAAACGATTGAGAAGTTCTAGAGGCTCCATTTTGGCCTTGCTAGATACAGCAGTAGAACGAGTTGGAGAAGCCAGGCTAGAGTCCTTGGAGAAGGCCTGTAAACAAAGGTTTCAGCAGTTTAGAAGCAATTCACATATATCTTGGTGTTACAGTGCCATGAATACTTACAGGGATAGCAGAGCTCTGCGACAAGTTGCCTGTTGGGTTAGCAGTCGTGCCTTCCGGGACAGAAGTGAGGATATTCTCCTTTGAAGATACTCCGATTTCAGAAGATGCTGCCTCTGTACTTTTCGGACCAGCCAAGGTTTTTGGGGCTTTCGATACTGGGCCGGAAATGGTTTTATCACCTGTCTCATCAGAGTGTTCTTGGTTTTGTTTCTTCTTCTTTCTCAATCTTTTGCTATCTGCAGCCTGAAGAAATAACATGATCAGTTATACTCAGAAAGAAATAGGAGGAGATTGGGAAATTCCAATACCTCCTCTAATGAAGCAAAGATAGGTGCATCTTCCGTCCTAGTACTGGATCGAGTTCTTTTGGGTTTAACAACAGTTGTCTCCTGGAAAGAGGAGCTGCCATCAATAGAAACCCAACCAGAAGCAATAAATGGCAAGCAGAAGTAAAAGTCTTACCTTTATCAATCTCCGTTTGATTTTCTGGGGTGGGACCTTCTCTGTCTTTTGTGCCTCTTCTTCAGATTCTTCATCTTCTTCATCCTCCTCATCATGATCAGACAATTCCACTAAAGGAGCAGCGTCTGAAAGAAGAGGCAATAATCAGCAAGCAAATATCACAAACAGAAGTACTAGAAGATTTTATATCAATTTCTGACCTCTTTCAGCGGAGTTTATTACCCTATCTATCCCACGCTTATAGAAATCTTCTATTTCCCATTGGGGGGCATCGGTCTTAACGACCTTGACTCTTCTATTTTCTGGGAGAAGTTCGTACATGCCTTCATACGCTAGTGTGTTGGCAATAACGAACGAAGTGTTGGGTGTTGGGGGAATAGGTTTCCCAAACGGTTTCATTAAATCTTCTAGGGGAGGCATAGGTTGCCCTGGAGGAGAAGATTGGAACAATTTCCACCACGCTGCAGCGGCTACGTCTTTCTGCCTATTCTCAATTTCAGTCATTCTATTTCTCCTAGCCTCCTCCATGGCTTCAGGATTACGAGGGTTCCATTTACATTTAAAGAAATTTTCAAACCTACGAATGGATTGATAAATTTCGGCACGAGAAGGCGTACCTTTCTTCTTTGATGAAGACTTGGCCTTGGCCTTCTCTGTCGCCTTGGTCTTCTTAACCAACACCTCCAGTTTTACTTCTTTGGTCATTGGTAATACTTCTGGTACTACTGATGGAGAAATTCGTCCCAACAATAACTCCAAAGACTCTGAAGTTTGACTAAAAATGGCGTTCTTCCACCATATGTCAAAAGCTGGAGTTGTCAGAGGAAATTCAGGAAATGGGGCAAGTTTGAATTTGGTGGAGATCAAAGCGGCATTCTTCTCCATAAGCTTCTTCGTATCATCTAGAGTGAGCAGCATCCTCTCACTCAGAGCAGAATTTATGGTTTGATAAGGAGGAATAGGTACAAGCTGGGCTAATCCAAACTGTCTGGCGCATTTGGTTGGGTTATAATACTCCACCCCACATTTGTTATTTGGACCAGTGGAGCCCATGCCATAAGGGAGATCCCTCACCACCAAGAAGCTGGCCCATACTGCCTTCTGAACCGGATCTTCTGGAGATAATGTTTCTGTAGAGGTTTGAAGCCAATCCGGACAAGTGGAGTTCCTCTCAAACGGCATCCAGAAGTCTGGGCGTGGATTTTCTGCAAGACTGGAGAAGTACTTGAAGCACTCATCAAATGAATGCTCCTTAGGAACAAGTGACTTCAGGTACAATCCACAGAAGACCTTATCCCCTGATTTTCTTTTCTGTTTCTGTTCCGACGACTCTTCAGGGGCTAAGTCAGAGAAGTAGGACCATGCCCAGAATTGTAGCAACCACAAGGGGACCTGTACAGCCAGATATCTGATGATCCACTAAGTCTTTCATACACCTATAGAAGTGTGCAAGGAAAATTGGGGCCAGAGCAATCTCCTGACCAACAGAGAGAGCTTTGGCCAAGTCGGTGTAGTACTTAGTGATCTTCAAATTACTGCTGCAGAAGACAAATTTGTTTAACCAGTAGATCAAGAAGGCTATGTGCTCCATCTCTGAGACTTCGACCTTATCATCAGTCTCAGCATTCTGCTCCAGGAGATAATTGAAGGTAATATCCTTTTTCTTAGGATATTCAAAACTTACTTTGGGAGGTTCTAAGGCATCGTTAGCCTCTATGCCATGAGGACGAAGGCCTGTGATGAATGCCACATCTTGAAGTGTTGGCGTCATAGGCCCACAGGGGAAGTGAAAGGCATTCGTACTAGAAGACCAGAAGAAAGCAAGGGCGCTGATAAGGGCAGTGTCAGGAGGTGGCATGTCGTAGCTCATAAGTATGGCATTATAAATTCCAGCTTTCTTCCAAACAGTGCTTTTTGCCTTTCAACCCTGACCAACCACTCGTTATATTCTGAAGTGGAGGTGACCCATACTTTAAAGGGTCTCGATTTCGAATAGTTTTCCCAATTTGGGGCCCAATCTGTTGTAGATCGGGCCAAGGGAAGAAGAATGTCATGTGGGTAATACTTGTCTAAAAAGTTTGGAAATTCGTCTATAAAGCAAGGCCCTAGCCCGTACTTGTTTAATCCAGAAGAATGCTCAATTTGGTCGGGTACCTGAAAGAGAATCTCCTCGCGAATGTTGGGCTTGTGCTCGATAATCAGCTTCTTCATCACTGTGCCTGTGTTACTTTCATCTTCAACAGAAGCTTGTGCTCGAAGAGTGGCCATGGTGAAACTTTTTCTGCTACAGTGGCAAGCTTTTGGCTATGGCGGTGAAAAAGGTAAAGGTAGAGAGAGAGAGAGATTGTTTTTACTGTGGATCGTATCTTCCCCTTTCTCTCTCTCAAAACCTTTTTTATGGATACATATTGATGGGTATCCCGAATTTTCCAGACTCATAATTTCCAAACCAACCCAGTTATGCCACGTGTTGGGGTTAAACGGTAACAAGAGCCCTTCTCGGTTCATCTTCTTCTAGCCGTTATCTCCTCACTCCAAAGGACTCTTGTTACGTTTATCGTCTAAAAGAATTCCCTCTTTAATAAACTCCATTTTATTTTTTAAAATAAAGTTTATGGGGGGCAATGTTTGTACCATAATTTTTAAATTTTACACGTGGCAAATAAGTGGGTTAGAAATTATTTTTATGTGATTCGGATTTATGTTAATGGCCGAATTATATGTAATTTAGGAGATAAGTTTGTTACCTAAATTATAGGGAAGTGGTTTTTATCCAAAGAAAGGTGATAAGGGCCGAAATTAACATGTGCTAATTAAGAACATGGGTAGTTATTTTCGGCCAACTAAAGGACACTTGTCACTTCCTTATGCATTTTCAAGAAGATACCGTAATGGATGCAAGACATGGGCATAATGG
>JADGMU010001141.1:60000-64320 GCA_016920895.1 Vaccinium myrtillus | reverse complement strand
AGAACCATGTAACATAAGATGACTTTTACCCATAATGCAGCCAGGGAATACCAATGGGTCATGTTCTTTTACTATTTTGATTGGAGCCCAACTTTGCCACTTGTAATGTATCAATGGAATTCATATTTCTTACTTCCACTTAAAAAGTTAGAGATGGGTAAGTTGAAATTATTATATAAATTCATTAATTGAAAGGATACTATGCGTACGATACCTTTCATTCCCAAGTATGCGGTGAAATATTGTAAAAGAAAAGAGTCTTGCAATTAAAATTTCAAAGCATAAAAACACTCAATGTCTCAATACCACTCTCATTTCCCATTAAAAAAAAGTAAACACTGAACTCCTAAAATTTCATTACTTAAAATTAAGAATTACTTTCAAATTGAGAAAAAATTCACAGTTGTGGTACAATAACCAATCTCTTAGAACATGTCACCATCAAAACCCTTTTTGCTCTTGAAAATCTGAAATAGAAGAACAAAAGGAGTAAAATTTATTGACAACTGAACTAACTATAGTCAATGGTTCGGTGATGATATAGAAACACCAAATAAATACACTAATATGATGGGAGATTAAAAAACTGCATGGAATTCTTTAAAATCAGCATATTGAAAGGCCCGAATAGACTGCTACTCACGTCTGTATTTAACCATGAAGGTATGCAAGTTTTCTTTAATTTTTCAGATTTTAGTTCATTTCAATACTGCGATTTTATCATTTCGGGATATTGATCCTGTGTTGCTCACCTACACCACCCGAGTTTGGTTTTCATAATCTAAAAGCTACTTCAAGAAATGTCACACCAAAATATCTAATATGATAAACGCTCTAGTTAGCACTCATACACGAAATGTATTTTCTACAAAATCAAGATATAATAAACCTTATTCGCTCAGTAAACAACAACGGCAACAATGACAAAGAAATAAATAATTGAAACAAAACTCACTTATTCCACAATACAATAGTTTCTCTCCATTTCACAACCATGCGCATTGAAGGCAGTATCCTCACATAGGCCCAGGGGTAGATAATTCCCTGCAGAACATAAAAATATACATAAATTAAAAATTAAAAAAATAATAGAGAACAAAATTGAGGAAACATATATATATCCTTTTTTTTTGCCCATTAAACTGAAGAATAATAAATCTACTAAATTCAAAATTTTCACAAAGGTTTGTTACTAATTCTCTAGAACACAGTGCTTTTATGCTGAAATCTCATATTCTATTATCACAGGTTTTTGATATGTTGAAATCTCATCTACATGCCCAACACTTGAACTCTTCAATTGGAAAAAAAAACCCCCCGCAAAATCAGATAATCAATTACTTATAACGAATACTGTGTATAACTAAATCATCATGTCATACAATGTCTATTTAAAAAAGAAACAATAATTGTATTCATAGGGGGTTTCACGTAAATTTAAAAGACTCAAAATAGAGAGAATATTAACCCGTATATTTGGCTTTGGATAAACTTCATCTCATTTCTAAGTGACTTTGGGAAGTTTTTAACAAAAAGAAAAAGAAAAAACCAAGCTAGAACGTTTTATTGTTATTCAAAGTCTTAAGAGTAGGGCAAAAGAAAGAGATCGAATCATGAATGCATTCAAGAAGCTGATTCTTTCTCTCTCTATCATCATGATAGTATCATGTGTTGTATAAAAATGGGAATTACATATCAATGTAATTCCCATCAATGTACTCCAACTATCAGTACTTTTCAAAACTGTCTATAGAATATAAGTGGTATAACTCCCAAAATATTTCTGCTATGATTGATTATCTAATATAACTAAATGAGACTAAAAAAATTAACCACTTACTTCGCATATATTAGAGTAAAAATGAACAAAAAAGTGGTGGACCATAAAAAGGTACAAACAAAAAGAAAACATTCTAAAACACATAATGAGTGAAAGACGATCAAACCTCTCATGAAACGTACCCCAACTGTGTGTATGATCGTGCTTTCATGGTACTACCAATGCTAAATGCTGCTTTGAAATGCAGTAGAGCACCCATAGCCAAATAATGATATGGTATAAATGAAGACAACTACAAACTAATAAAATAAAAGAGAAATGTTCAAAGAAATTTGAAGTTACAGGAATGGGTCAATTTCAATTGGGTTGTATTTCTATTGATTCTTATATTTATCAATTAAAAATGTAATTACAATATGGTATATATTTTCGCCTTTCAAGATGCATAAATTAATCATGACTCTAGGAAATTAACTTGTCAACATTTCCTAACTTATTATAATTAATCAATCATAGATTCCACCAATGATACTTCCATTTATCCTGCCAACCATTCCTAGAAAAAATTCTTGAATTAATCTTTTTTACTTATATTATAATAGTGATATTCATGGGCTTGATATTTACATTGCCTTTTGGGTGTCCATAAATCAAGTGATGGGATTCTTATCCAATGCTTTTCAAATGATGATTCTATTTTGAAACTTTTTCAAATTCAAAATTTTTACCATAAATCAAAATTCATTAACAATAGATATTTTGTAGTCATAAAACAAACAAAACCAAATTGTGGTCCAATCAATAAATGACATTTGTCGCATCCACGTTACTCACGAAAACCCATTCTGCAATAATATAATAGATATTCATACAAAATCTTAAAAATAGTACTTTTTTTTCCTCAGCAAAGAAGGATTTCATAAATATAGTTGATGCAATAATGATAATTGTACAACAAAAGTCTCAAACATAGTTCTAACACGCTCATATGGTGTGTGGAGCCCCCGCACACTTGAGTGTAAAGTGTGTGTAGCCACACACCACTGTGAGTGTGTTGGAATTATGTTGGAGACTTTTATTGTACCTTTATCATTTTTGTAGTTGACGAGGGTATATCAATGAGAATAGATAGGGATGGCAACGAGCCAACCCAACCCAACCCAAAAAGCTTGGGAAAAAAAAAAGAATTAATGTTCTATTAATCAACAAAATATACACAATCTCACAAATTAATAGGAATTGTGGAGAAAATTTTGGGTACCAAGAGGGTACCAGGTGGCACCAATGCGTGGTACCTGTAGCGAATCACGGGTCAACACGTGTTCCAATTGTCAGACCACACCAGCAGCTCACCACATCAGTAGCTGAGCTTCTGAGAATTAACGGAGAAAAATATGTCCGTCACTTTTTCTCTCTCCTCTTTAACTCTCAGTCCAATTTTCAAAACCCAAATCCAAAATTTGTGCTCAAAATTTGAATGGCCCGCCCTTTAAACTCCCCAATATAAATGCTCTCTCAGAAAAAGATGCTCCCTCTCTGTTTGTTCGTGTGCTGAGCTCCTCATCGATGAGGAAGCAAACAATCCAGAAAAGCGCCGCAAGACTCGAAGTTTTGATGAATTTACAGGGGAAGAACAGAGCATATTTTATTTTTCTTTTTTGATTTTATGGTTCTATACTTAAAGACCGAGGAGCAAAATCTCTTTCAAGTGTAGAGTAATTTTCAACGTCTTCATTTTGTTTTAGTATCAGAAAAAACCACAATCTTTTCCTCTTCAATCTCTTTCAAGTGTAGAGTAATTTTTAACGTCTTCACTAATCTTTTTATTCTTCCTATCAGAAAAAACCACATTCCACAATATCTGCACTGTAGCTACATATGGTGGGAGATTTTTTACTTCTCGTAACATTTTTCAATGACCCTAGAAAAAAAGGGAGAGAAAATAGGTTTTGCTCTTCGATCTACGTTAGGGGATTCCAATTTCCAACCATGGAGGTTTTGAAGCGAGGAGAGAGATGAGAGAAGAGGTAAAAGTAACAGAGAAGAATCGACAAATTTAAACCCAGTCGAGCTTCCAACTTCTCCAGGAGGCAGGAGCACATGTATCTAGAATTCGAACGCACTGCATGATTTGGTAGAAACAAACCCTGTTTTGTGCCTTGTAAGCTTCAGATCTGTGAGGGGAATGGAGGGAGATTGATGAAGAGGAAAAGAGGGGACGGAAGAATGGAGTGACAAAAAATCAGAAATGGTTTGAGAGAGAGAGAGAGAGAGAGAGAGAAGGGATGAGAATGGCTTAAGAGTGAGAAAATTTTGGGTGCGTGTAGGGCAGGGTACACGTGGTGCCCTTGCAATGCATCCGGTACACCGTACATTGTGCTGGTGGGAAATTGGGAGAGTAAAGTAAGAAAGAGAAGAAAATTACTACAGAGAGAGAAACATCTGTTAACGGAGTGAAGGCTCTGTTTGCTATTAACCAAAAATAGGTTGAGTGGAGAATGGGGCCCAGATTGAAAAGCTGTCAGCTTGTGATTGGTCAT
>JADGMU010001141.1:0-52500 GCA_016920895.1 Vaccinium myrtillus | reverse complement strand
ACCGAGGTTTCGGATTGAATATGAACGATTTGGGACGATTGATTTTGTAGATGATTCATATTTTTCGGTGGTCATGGTTGTAGGATTCAGATTTTTCGGTGGAGAATAAGGGTAATACGGGTTAATTGGTAAGGGTAATACGGATTAATCGGTGGAGTTTTGTAGGATACGGTTTTGTAGAATGCTTTCGGTGGAGTTTGAGATTGGTTATAGCAGTGGGTTCATCAATGGGTTGGCTTTGGATTTTCCGTGTGGCTCTGATACCATGTTGAAAGATTATAATTGATTGTATATTCTTCTCACTAGGAGGCACAATATATAGACTGTGTACAAGATAATTTAGGAAATGAAATAATAAGGAAATTGCTATCTACCTAATTAGACTAATTACAAACTTCCTAATTGTCTAATTGCCTAATTGATTTACAACATGTGCAACACGTGATTCATATGATTTTGTAACAAAATCACGTGTAATACTCAATTAGGTGTATATTGGCGGGGCTCAACCAATTAGCAAAATGGATGGCAATGCTGGCATGAGAATTGTTAAATATATCCACAACTACATCTCTATAATAAGTAGGCTCACATATAATAGTCATGATCGTACAATGATGTATATATTCGGTCTATTGCTGTATTAGTAGTTTGAAATGAATCGGTAAATGACTTCCCCAAAAATATGTTAATGTCCTGGGGGGTGGTCTATAGTAGAGAAGGACAAGTCACTTTTACTGTCTTCCTAACGTCTTGCGTCGTGCCTTTAGGTAAGATAATGGTTTAGTTGCTGAAGTTGGTGTATAAGTACGAGTTAATGTTCAAAACATGAAATACTATTATACTGTCTTAGGTATGGGCATTGAGACCAAATGGTAGTTCATTCAGTTGAGTTCAAACAACCTCGACGTGTCGTGCCTTTAGGCACGGGGCATTCCTATAGGCACGGGGCATTCCTAGTATTAATACAGACTGGGGCACAAATAATAAGTGTGCAAGTCGAATTTTGATTGAAACAACCAAATGAGACATACATGACTTGAAAAGTTATCAAAAATTGACTTGCACACGCATCGCGTGTGCCCCACCTTTAGCATGTGGAAAACCCCAATACAGGTAAAAACCATGGGAAGTAATCAAATCTTAGCTTGTTGGCGAGGAAATATTATGACATTATTCCATAATGTGTCTTCACTGCATGTAAACAACAGAAGGCCTATAGGACCCCTTGTACATTCAAGAGTTATCCCAATTCGACATAAGGATTGATTTAAATAATAGATATAGTTCAAAAGAGAAATCATGTGAAACATGCTATTTTGAAATGATCAAGTTCACGTTGCATCATAGTGAGCCTCTAATGTCTAGTTTTATTGCCTCGGAGATAAATTCAATAATTTACTGAATGTTACGATGGTGAACTTCTATTCATAGGAATATATACTAGGACAATAAAAAAGCATATGATTTAAATCAAAACCACTTTGAGTATCTAATTTAGTAATTAGTAGAAGAAATAAAAAACAAATGAGAAGGAAAAATATGCAGAACCGAAGGTAATTCATCAAGTCTTAAATTCACATAACCTCAATGCCTCAATGTTATATCCTCAAAATCTCTATGATACTCAGGCGGCATATAGTAGTTGAAATGAAATAAGGAATAGATTTTACTTTTCCAAACTCCTAACATAATGCATAAATTTTGTTTTCCAAATAACCAAACCATAAAGTCAAAAAATAATCGGAATAATCAGGAAAAACAGTGTCTCTTAATTACTTAACACTTCATTTCCAGCCTTCCAGAATAATGTCATTTCAAAATGATCAGACCATAATAGTTACTTTTTAAAATCAGATTAGGCCATAATAGTTTATATATTGTGTCTCTCTATTTATGTTACGAGGGTACACATGGTTACCTACTTTCCTATTTCTTTTGTGCTTTCCTAAATACCCACCACTTGGGTTCATGACCCAAGCAATGGGAAAAAGATGTATTATCTTCTCAATTCATCTTTACAGCCTACAAGTCACAACTTAAAGAGTGAAATCCAACAGGCCAAAGTAAATCTATTTGAAACAACAGTGCCAACCAAAATAAAGAGAGGAAGAGGCCGGTTACTAACTAGTAACCACAACGATCGAATAGAGAATTATCCCCCAGTCTGAAATCTTCACTAAAAAAGAGCCTTAGATTCTAAGTTAATGTAGGACTTTCGACTTGGGAAAAATGGAAAACACACACACACACACATATAGAGAGCCTGAGATAAGATTTGATTGCTTGTGGTGACCGACGGTAACATAAGTTGGACTCGCCACTCGCGGAAGAGCCCAAACTTCGGGTCTGAAGTTGAACAAAGTTTGTTGAAGATGTAGGCCGCAAGCGTCACAAATCCATCCCAATTGAATATTTGTTGGAACCAAGTAGTATCGATCTATTTTGGTATATTATCCACAGAGTAAGCAGAAAATCAGAGATGAGCGGCGGTGGCTTGAGTGGGATCGGGGAAGAGGAAGGCTTTTGCTAGTAGAACATATTTGATACTCCATATTTCCCAGGAACTCATCCGGAATACATGTCGGGATTTTGAAAAGGAAAAGTGCCAATGGTCACCACTTCTGCCAACATGGCATACAGGTATGCAACGGATCCCACGAATTGTAAACGGAAAATCATGATGGTTCGGCTTAGTGGCGTGCGTTGTTATTTGGACTATTTAGAGGGGCAATTTGGGCAGATGAAAGTGTGAGAAATTTGTTTTTTCCGTTTTTTTAAAGTAGTTGTATCTTGTTGGAAAAAATATTTTGAATATAATATTTATTTTAAGTGTGAATGGAAATTGAATTGATTTAGAGTCGTGTCTTTTCAGTGGCACCTGTTCGCTGTAGTCTGTAGACGGATGTTTTCGTGAACAAATGTGTCTCTTCTCCCTGATGACTATTCGTAGAGCCGCTAGTTAGTCTATATATATGGCATGCTCCATTCATTTACAAGAGTTGATTTTTCTAAACTTTCATTGACTCGGAGTTTTTTCATTGGAGAGAGTATAGACACAAGTTTGATTCAACAGACCCATCGATTGTAGTGCTGCTTCTGTGGGGAGATCGATCAAAGTAGTGCTGGAAGATAGAAGTCCATGCAAACCATAAGCACCGTAACAGGGGCGAATCTGTCTTAAGTACAGAGTGTTACACTCGCCTTGATCACCATTTTGTTTTCATCGATTTCCAGATTTTGAGTTATGATTTTATTGCATTCATATTTTTCGGTTTTATGACAAAAAGTAAACACATTTTTTAACATATCCTGCTTCTTGCTCCAACAAGGTTGTTATGCTGACATCCAATTGTGGATACAGCAATGATACATACACACAAAAAAAAATACCCAAAAAAATACCCACAAAAAATACCCACAAAAATACATCTAGTGTGTGTGGAGCTCACACACTTGTGTGAGTGTGTGAGTAATTTGTGGGTATTTTTTGTGTGTATGTATCATTTTTGTTGTGGATAAGATAGGCTAGATAGCATTGTACTAGCTAATAAGAAAAAGGAGGAAGATCAAAGCCCAACCAATTTAGACGACAACGTGTAGAATAAATAATTCCAAATTTTGCCAGAAAACCAACATTAAGGCTCTGTTTGTTTTGACGTAAAATATTCTCCTCAATTTCCAGTGTTTGGTTAGATAAACTTCAAGTAAAACATTTTTAGATGTAAAATATTTTACATCATCCGACGGAAAATGATTTACTAATAGAATTCCCGTAAGTCATATTTGTTTAACAATGGCTATCGGTCCATTGTCCATCAAATAGAAACAGAGGCACTTTGAAGCCATCGTACTCTCTCTCTCTTTTGGCCGTTTAAATATAAGTTGGTAAAAATGGAGCTTGACAAATTTTACACACAGAATTTTTTTCAAGTGCTAACCAAACACTAGAAAACAAAATGAAAAAAAAAAAATTCTTTTCTGCAAAATCTCTTTACACGAAAAATGTTTTACGAAGAAAAATATTATACATCGAAACAAACGGAGCCTAGGTAATGTGTTTACAAGATACTTTTGCCGATGCAACAGTGATCAAAGGCTAGATCCACTACACCAACAACTACAACAATAAAAGCAGATAAGGAACAAATTAAGTTCATATGAATGAAATAAGACGGCTGACTCATACAGTCAACTCCACCTTTGGAACCTAACAATCGGTTGCACTAAACATTGCAACTATTTTAGAGGTGGGCATTCCTTTTTACTCCCTCCGTCCCTTTTTAAATGTGTTAGTTCGTAAATCCAACTTATTAAAGAAATATCATCATTATATTTTTCACATCAACTTTTTCCTCCACTGTACACTTTTCACATCAATTTTTACCGTTACTTTCCAAAATTATCCTCCACTTTTACTCATTAACTCTTTACCTGGGTAAAATGATAATTGTACAAACTTTTACCCATTAACTTTTCAAATCACACATTTATTTAGGGATGACTCAAAATAAAAAGTTAAACACTTAAAAAGGGACAGAGGGAGTATCTTTTGTTGATGAAGAGTGTATCCAAGGCAGTGTGGTTTCCATTTCCATTTGTGTTCTTAGAAAATTGTTTGACTTTCCATTAGATGCTTATTTTGCTTTTTGTAATTTTCTCTACGTGCCACGTGTGCTCGCCTCTACTACATATATATAAAACACACTACGGCACATACGGTGTACCCGACCAAACACCAAATCAAATAAAATCATCTTCAAGTAAAATACGGCTCGAATTATAAAACTTTATTTATTTATCCCTTAATAAAGAAATTACGGGGTACTACAGCCCCAATATGGACACAAATAAAATCATCTTCAAGAAAAATACGGCTCAAATTATAGAACTTTTTTTATTTATCCCTTAATAAAGAAATTACGGGGTACTATAGCCCCAGTACGGACAAACCTCTCAAATCAAGATTGTTCATTTTGCAGGTGTGGGCACGAACATTATGCATGCCATAACTCAGATGGAACAGACGGTAGAAATCTTAAAATTTTACATTTTCCTTAGATCTTCAAAAAATTTCTTGTTATTCCATTGATTTCAATCTAACATTATCGATACCCGATCAATCACTAAAAGCGTCTTCTCTACTGTTCCAGTATGGGTTAAATTCTACAATGTTCCCCTTGAATTATGGACAGAGGATGGATTGAGTAGTATTGCTAGTGTCCTCGGCAACCCTCTTTACCTTGACGACTTCACGCAAAATCATAGCCGGTTGACGTTTGCTAGAGTATGTGTTGGGGTGGAAGCGGCGAAGGAGATTCCCAAGCCCTTCGTAGTGAATTTGGGTTATGGAGAGCCATACGAAATTAGAGTAGAGGTTCCTTGGACACCTCAAGCTTGCAA
This sequence comes from Vaccinium myrtillus, assembly GCA_016920895.1. Taxonomy (NCBI): domain Eukaryota; kingdom Viridiplantae; phylum Streptophyta; class Magnoliopsida; order Ericales; family Ericaceae; genus Vaccinium; species Vaccinium myrtillus. The sequence goes on along the minus strand of JADGMU010001141.1, from coordinate 47,097 downwards.
TGTTTGCAAGATCTTTGGTCATTCTACCAACACCTGCACTATTAAGTCAAAAGTTCCACCTCCTCCAGTGTGGAAAGCCAAGGAGAGTGTAGGTCCAGAGCAAAATACCAAGGAGAGAGTAGGACAAGGTGTCCCAGTTGGTCATGAGCGAAACGCAAAAAAGGGAGAAATTGGAGGAGGTAAGGATGATTGGATAGAGGTGGTGAAGAGGAAAACTCAAACTCCGGGCTTGTCATTGGCCAACTCCTCGGCTGACCATGTTTCTTCTACTACTAACGCGTTTGGCGTTCTTGAGAAATGTGAGGATTCGAGAGCCTCCTCTGTTGGGGAGGTGTCAAAGATAGATGTTACGAGGGATGTATTGGGTGATACTACCCCGATCCTCCATAGTCAGGCTAGTACTCAACAAGAGCTTCCTCACGTGGCTCTCCGTCGGTCTACATGGTTTCGAGAGCCTCCACGGATTCCCTTGGAAGAGGATTTCATTCGACCTCGACATAGTTTGAACCAGGTGGTGGGTGAACCCTCAACTCCATCACCCACTTGAGATCAAAACAAAAAGAAGCTTCAGGATAAAATCAAAATGTTAAAGGCTTCAAGAGTTTAGTTTTTTGAAGCTAGCTAGGCCTTCTTTTGTTTTGGTGTTACTTCTTTGAAGTGTGTTTTGAACTTTGTTGACTATTTATTTTGTTGTGGTTTAGTTTTAGTTTTTCTCTTCTCTTTTTTCTTTCTTTTCCTCCTGGGGTATGCCCCTTGTAGGCTGTATATTCGGTTATTCTTTTTTCTATTTCAAGCTAATTTATCCAAAAAAAAAAATCAGTTTTTTTGAATGAATTATTTGGATGTCTAGAGCTACAAGTTAAATGAAACAGATTGTCGAAATATGTTGTGGGACCTCATATTATTGGGTGGTTTATTTATATAAGATGTGATCGAAATGGTGCTATACGTAGCAAAGATCTTTCTGGTAAGTTTGAAATTCACAATCATCAGTATCAACAAAAATGAATAAATTAACAGACAGAATCAAGTGCCATATATTTACAGCTGTCCATAACAAATCAACGAATCCGAGGAAAGCGGACTTGCTTCATTTTCTCTTTATTTATACATGTCAAGTGCATTTTAATACGGATAGCGAGCGGCGACGACACCATAAAATTATTTTTCTGAAAGGAAAATCTTCGTGCTGAGGAACTATTTATACTTGATGAGGCTCTTTTAAGGTTGGGACCGCCTTCAATCTAGCCATTGACAAAATGAGGGGAAAAAGAGGCATGTTTCGGTACGCGGACAACATCGACAAGTTGCTGATGCTGTTTGGAACTTTGGGCAGCATTGGACATGGGCTGATAATCCCGGTCCTCATGTTCGTTCTCAGCAGACTAATCGACACATATGGAAATGTCCAAACTCAGTCTAAATCATCGGCACACAGTGTCGAGGACAAGGTACGAAAAACTAGCTAAACTAGCAATTTACGGCGAAAAAATCCACTAAAAAATGGAATCATACAACAGAGAATGACCCATCTGGAACTCTCATGAAGCTACTTAGTTCACAATACTAAACAAATTTGTCGCCCCAAAACGTTATTAACTCTTGCTAGAGACGTCCCGTTAACCATATCTCCAACCGAGTTTTTTTTTACTTGTGTCTTTTTTCTACAGTATGGGCTCGAGATTTTGTATATAGCCATTGGAGGCGGACTATCGGCTTTTGTGGGTATGTAAAGGACTTATTAATTTGCTGGTTCAGTACTTCATTGTCATCGATCCTTGATTTTGCTCACAGCTAACAAGCTTAAGAATCATGATCCTTGAAAGTACGAGAAGCCAAGAGTATCACTAAATCTCAGCTATTAACATAACTTAAGGCCTCCTTTGGGTGAATTGAAAAAACTGGTTTTTTGGTTTTTTTGGTTTTGTCCTTATTCAATTTTTTTTTGCATTTGTTAGTTTTCGGTCGATTTGTTGTGGTTTCTTGGCTCCTCTCTACGAGAAATCTAAAAAGTATAAAATTATTAGTCAAACTTAAAGTTTTGTGAATAAAGACGAAAAATAAACCACAATGGTTTTTTTACCCAAAGGAGGCCTAAATCTCAGCTATTTCACTAATTGTCAAACAAGAATGGCAGCTTGAATAGCTAACGTAAATTTATCTTCGTGTTCTTATGAAACTCATAGAATGTGTCTTCCCTTACAACCTTCCATTTCTTTTCTTTTGTTTACGGTAGCAAACACATTTTTACAATACTTCTGCTACCACCATCACCTCCATCTCTCCGCCACATTTGTTTTCATTCAGTTCTGAACATATTTATAAAATACCTTTTCAACGTAAAGAATTCAGTACTTAATTTTTCAGCTTTCATCTTTGTTTTCATTATAAAACACTTGAATGGAAGTTTCTATTGATGTTGATACCTCTTTTCATCCTATTCACTCAATTTGCAGAAGGAGTATGTATGACAAGGACGGCAGAGCGACAAACATCACGCATGAGAATTCAATACTTGAGATCAGTCCTTCAGCAAGATGTTGGCTTCTTTGACAGACAAGATAATTCTTCCACTACATTCCAAGTCATAGCTAGCATCTTGTCTGATGCGCAGTCAATCCACGATGTTATAGCAGAGAAGGTGTCATGCTCGTTTCATCTATTTCAAATACCCATTAGTACATTTTCCCCCCTTTTATACACATATTTATTGACTTACTAACATTTTATTTCTTCTTGTTCTTGTTCTTCTTTAGATTCCCCATTTCCTGGTTAACTTCACAAATTTCATTGCATGCATCATAGTGTCCTTCCTACTTTCATGGAGGTTGGCCGTGGCCGCTTTTCCGTTAACACTTCTCTTTATAGCACCGGGGTTGCGATTTGGGAAGCAAATGATGGAACTCGGTATGAAGATGAAAGATGCTTACGGGGTCGCTGGTGAGATAGCAGAACAAGCAATCTCCTCGATTCGTACTGTGTACTCTTTTGTGGGTGAACACCAAACACTAAACAGGTTCAGCCTAGCACTTCAAAAATGTACTGAGCTAGGTATAAAGCAAGGGCTCACAAAGGGATTGCTGATAGGGAGCATGGGAATGATTTACATAAATTGGGCCTTTCTAGCTTGGCTTGGCAGCATTCTTGTTACCAAGAAAGGAGAAAGTAGCGGTGAAGTTTTCATCTCAGGACTCTGTGTCATTTTAGGAGGAGGGTGAGTTATTTCTCTTTATACATTCAATAATTTAGTTATTGATTCATTTACTCCGTTGCTTAGAATTCTTACAATAATTAACGGATTACCTAAGTCGAACAAGTCCATAAAGAACTAAAGGATGTAATTAACCAGAAAAACCATCTATTTGATAGCAACTATATAATGCTAAGTAATTTAAAATCCAGTAAGAGAATCAACAAATGAAAAATGATCAATGACTGACAGTAATATATTTTCTATGGTTTCTTAGAATAAAGGAGATTGATCTAAAGTAATACACATGATTCTAATCTAGTTTCAGTGGTGTTCTTATCTAGTTTTCATTGTGTGTCAGTGATATTTGGTGCGGATCCCGCTGTCGGCCGTTGTTGTGGTTTGGAGGTTTCGGTGTTTTGGGGGGTTTTTTGCTTCTCAGTTTGGGTTTTGGTGCTTTCTGGTTTTTGCTTTTCTTGGTTGGCCTTTGGGGATGAGCCTCTTCAGATGTTTCTTGTTTAGCTGTAGTTTTTGGGGGTGGCTTTGTGGTCCTTCGAGTTTTTGGTCATCTTAGGTGTTTTTTCTTTTTCGGTGCAGTGGCTGGTTTCTCACCATCCATGTTGTTTCTTGTTTTTTTCCCCCTTTTGGGTCCTTGACGTTTCTACTCTCGGACCCTTTTAATCTTTGTGATTTGTTTTCAAAGATTAATAAATTCTTTGCTAAGCAAAAAAAAAAAGTTCAGCACCTTTTAGGACTTCAAGAAGATTGTATGTACAAAATGCAACAATTACTGCACTTCCTTTATTGATATCTAGCTCAAAACTTATTATAAATGTTTTCTTGGAACTTCAGGCATTTGATGGGCTCCCTCCCAAATATGTCATTCTTTGCAGAAGCAAAAGCAGCAACCACTAGAATATCTGAGATGATTGATCATGTGAGTCATGTTCACATTGAAGATGAAAAAGGAGAAACTCTAGATCAAGTCAGAGGGGATATTGAGTTTAAAGAGATTGATTTTAGTTACCCGTCCCGACCAGATACTATGATTCTTCAAGAATTCAATCTCATAGTGAAAGCTGGTGAGACAATAGGTCTTGTTGGAAGCAGTGTTCTGGCAAGTCAACAGTCATTTCTCTGCTTGAGAGATTTTATGACCCTATCAAGGGGGAAATCTTAGTTGATGGATGGAATATAAAAACTCTGCACCTTCGATGGTTGAGATCTCAGATGGGTCTAGTTAATCAAGAGCCAATTCTCTTTGCAACATCAATAAAGGAGAATATTCTGTTTGGAGATGAAGGAGCTTCAATGGAAAATGTTATGGCTGCAGCTAAGGCAGCAAATGTTCACAACTTCATCACTAAATTATCCAAAGGATATGATACTCAAGTAGGTCATAGTTTTGTATTTTTGTTTCTTCAAATATATTAGATATTATCTTAAGCTTGATGAACCTAACATATCGAAGTTTTGAACCGATTCCTCAGGTAGGACAGTTTGGAGTTCAGTTTTCTGGAGGCCAAAAGCAAAGAATTGCCATAGCAAGGGCTCTACTCAGGAACCCAAAGATTCTTCTGCTTGATGAAGCTACAAGTGCTTTGGATGGTGAATCAGAAAAAACTAGTACAAGTTGCTCTAGACCAAGCTTCAGTTGGGCGCACAACAATCACCATTGCCCACAGTCTTACAACCATACGCAAAGCCGATACGATAGTGGTTATGCAAAATGGAAGAGTACTTGAATCAGGATCACATGATGAGCTAATGCAAATGAAGAATGAAGGCGGGGCTTATTCAAGAATGGTAGAATTGCAGCAAATAGAAGAGAAAAAGGAAGCCAGTGAGAGTTTTGATCATCTACCAAATGCCGGAAGCAACCTCAAAATAAAGAGTTCACCATTTTTCTGTACTTCACGCAATCCAACATGGCAAGGTAGCCCAGTAATGGTGAAAACTCAAGTTGAGAGTGAAGCATTCTCCTCTGAGATGCAACCTCAAGTTGACAGTGATGGGGAGAACTTGAAGAAGTCTTCCTATCCTCCCGCTTCTCAATGGCATTTGGTGAAAATGAATGCACCTGAGTGGAAAAGATCATTGCTTGGTAGCATTGGGGCTATTGGTTACGGCGCAATTCAGCCATTTGCTTCATACTGCTTAGGGACACTAATCGCCGTTTACTTGCCCGGGGACCAGTCAAAATTAGATTCGGATACCCATGTTTATTCTTTCATTTTTCTAAGCTTAGGGGCTCTTTGCTTCGTCACCACTATCCTCCAACACTATAATTTTGGAATCATGGGTGAACATTTAACCAGAAGGGTCCGAGAGAAAATGCTACAAAAGTTACTCACCTTTGAGATTGGATGGTTTGATAAAGATGAGAACACAAGTGCAGCGATTTGTGCACGGCTAACCCTTGAGGCAAACATGGTTCGATCCCTTGTTGGAGACCGGATGTCATTACTATTTCAAGTCTTTGTCAATGCTTTCGTATCTTTTACACTAGGATTGGTTGCCACATGGAGGGTTGCTAGCGTAATAATTGCCATGCAGCCTTTACTCATAGGTAGCCACTATGCAAGGACAAAATTGATGAAGAGCATGTCTGAAAAAGCCCGAAAAGCACAGAACGAAGGAAGTCAACTAGCAAGTGAAGCAGTTGTGAGTCACAGGACTATAACAGCCTTTTCTTCTCAAGAACGAATCCTTGCTCTCTTTACAGCAGCAATGGAAGGCCCTAGGAAAGAAAGCATCAGACAATCATGGTTCTCAGGTTTTGGACTGTCCAGTTCCGAGTTTTTGTCGACAGCTTCTATTGCTCTGTCTTTCTGGTATGGAGGAAGGCTACTGAATCAAGGAATGATTTCCTCAAAGCAATTGTATCAAGCTTTCTTCGTACTGATGAGTACAAGCAAGACCATTGCAGATGCAGGAAGCATGACTTCAGATTTAACAAAAGGTAGTCAGGCCATTAGATCGCTTTTTGCAATCTTAGATAGGACGAGCGAAATTGAGCCAGATGACCCAAAAGGAATCAAGGTTGATTTGGATATCAAGGGCCATATAGAGCTGAAAAATGTATTCTTCTCTTATCCATCAAGACCTGGTGAAATGATCTTCAAAAGCCTAAATTTAAAGATTGATGCTGGAAAAACAGTGGCTCTCATAGGAAACAGTGGTTCAGGAAAGTCCACGATCATTGGACTAATTGAAAGATTCTATGATCCATTAAGAGGATCAATTTTAATAGATGGAGTAGATATCAGAGCTTACAATTTGAGGAGCTTAAGGTCTCGAATTGCACTAGTGAGTCAAGAACCAACACTTTTTGCAGGCACCATCCGCCAAAACATTGCATATGGCAAAGAAAATGCCACAGAATCTGAATTGAGGGAGGCAGCAATTCTTGCAAGTGCTCATGAATTTATAAGGTAGGATTCCATCACCCTCGTTAAATACATATGCGTACTTTATTTGCTTCTACAATAATAAAAGGCTACGTGTTGCAGCTCCATGAAAGACGGATATGAAACATACTGTGGAGAAAGAGGAGTCCAACTATCAGGAGGCCAAAAGCAGCGGATAGCACTTGCCCGAGCATTCTTAAAAAAGCCAGCTATTTTTCTACTTGATGAGGCAACTAGTGCCCTTGATTCAGAGTCAGAGAATCTAGTCCAAAAAGCTCTGGAAGAAATGATGGTTGGCAAAACTTGTGTGGTAATTGCTCATCGGCTATCCACGATACAGAAGTCAGACACCATAGTTGCAATAAAGGATGGAAAGGTTGAAGAGAAAGGATCACACTCTGATTTACTTGCTGTCGGAAAAGGTGGTTATTATTACTCACTGTTGAAGTTACAAAGCAACCACTCCCACAACCCATGATCTTGGCAAGTGGGAAAATCATTGTTAAAGTACTCGTACACATTTAAATGAAGATAGAACAAATTGTACATCTTATTCTCACAGCATATCTTATTCACCTGTCCTCGACTAGTTCAATAAATGCAAAATAACATAGAAAAGGCAGAAGTGTGCGTTTAGAAGATATCATCTCAGAATTTGTGCTTTAGACTTTTGATGAAATATGGGCCCAAGAAAAAAGGACACTACAAAACAGCTCCTAATTAGAAGATAAATTTAATAGTGGATGTAGCGGTACTACAAATATGGGTCCTATGATATTTTTTTTTTGATCGGCAACAATAATTTATTAAAACTCGACAAAGGGTACATCGAGAAAAAGTGACCGTCACCAATCACTGCTGCAAGGATATGGCAAGGCATACACATGCAGCGAAATGCTGAATTAAATGCTACAAAACGAGAAAAGAAAACAAAAAAAGGTAAGACCAAAAGAAGCTACAACAAAACAGAGATCAAGGCTAATACAAGCAACAGCCTAACCCTAAAAAAAAACATCCATGATTAACAAAGGAGCTTCCCAGGCTATCTTAAAAGAAGCAAAATCCTCCCTGACTTAGCAGCAGCAGAACCATAACATAGTAGCAGCAACATCTATTACCCAAGCTCCAGTAGCATCATGAGCACTTCACTTAGTCTTTTAAATCCCTATCTCTATCTCTCCAAAAGATAAACCTATTCCTTTCTCTCCACAAAACCACATACACATAATGCAAAGAAGTGCCACAACCGAATTTTCTTCTTTCTTTTCCACCTAAACCCAATGCCCCGAACTCAAACAACTTACACGCTGAAGTTAGATGTAGGCATCAGCAAACCCAACAAACAAGTGATTATTCAGTGCTACAGGGTCTTTTCCACCACACATTAACGTAATGAGTAGGAGCAACATACTTTTCAGTGAAGCTCACACCAATGGGCGGTGGACAAAAAGGGCCCTCGAGTACCACAAGGAAGTGCTTCAGGACCACTTAGTAACTTGTAACCTTTCACAACAAGGGGCCATTTAGGGTCGATTGGTCCCACAGGTTCTAGAAAACAACTTGCTCCTCAAGCTGTATTATATGTTATTCAAAATAATCGTTTGAAAATTCGTAAAAGAAATAATAACCTTACTTATGGTTCAAAAAAAAAAAGTGTGAATTTAATTGGAAAGAATCAATAAAGGTGCTTCACCAATGATGTTTAAAAATCGTAAAAGCTAAACTAAACCCAACAGTTCATATGATTGACACCAATTAACTTACAAAAGGTATGAAGGAACTTGATCATATCACCAATACTCGAAGAAAACTATGCAACAAATGAAAGTATCATATCACCAATACTCGAAGAAAACTATGCAACAAATGAAACAAAACCCAACAGTTTATAATATGCTATTTATGGCAGTTTTAACTCATCTTTCAGAAACTTTAGTCCAAATCGAATAGAATAGAAACTGATCATTTGCTTACTAGCACTAATCGAATGCAAAAACAGAAACTGATCATTCGCTAACTAGCACTCTCGGGCAACACATTGGCTGTCATCGGACGCGGGGTTGCTGCTGCGCCCAATCACAGCCGTCCACAAGTGTTTTTAACGTTTCGGATTGAAAACAAATTGTTCGCGCGAACAATTCTTCTCTTTTGTTTGAGATCTAGGCCGTTCATCCAAGTAACGGATGACCCGGATTGCGCGCAGCAGCAATCCCAGGCACAATTTTAATATGGTCAAAGCATTGGTCCATAGGCATATATACCTGTTGCACCCCAATCTATCTATTCTACTCCCTCCGTTCAATTTTAATGGTCCATTTTGAAAATTCCAATAAGAAAACATAAAATTTACATTTGTCATATCTTTTCTTTTTTCTTTTTACCCTTCACAATATCATTATTGCATGTACTTGGTTTCAAAAAGTAAGGTAAAAATGTCAACTCACCACTTTTGTTCATTACTTTAGAACTAGAACAACAATTAGAACTAGGACAATAATTTAAGGACAACAAAAAGTGACAATTGAGACCAAAAATTGGGCACGGAGAAAGTAATAATATATAAAGGGAGAGTAACACTTTGGTATGGACTCCCTTTGAGTCTGGCTCCCATTTCCCGGCCCATTCCCAAACTGCCACACCAAAAAAACAAATTTACATTTCAATTTACCTTCGAATAAAAACCTCTAAGGACAAAAAGGTAAAATACCACGAATACAGTACCCGACATATTAAGTTAACTCCACATCTCTGAACGGTTATTTCCCCCCTACTGCATACTTATCCTCGAAAATCCATGGCGGTCTCCATCCATCCATCCTGCAACTCTAAGAGATCGATACTCTACCATTTGCACAAAATCCAAGAGAGCACAGTAAAAAGGTTCTAAGGACAGTTGCTTATTTACCATTTGCACAAAATCCAAGAGAGCACAGTAAAAAAGTTCTAAGGACAGTTGCTTATTTTTTACTGGCTCTGTCCCGCAAAGATGGTCCACTATTTCATCTTTTAATGTTCCAAAATGATTGTCCATTTTAAAAAAGTTTCCAATATGTGATGCCGTATTCCCATTTTGCCTCTCCTTTTTTTTTTTTTTTACTTTGAATAGTTAGAATTTCAATAAAACATCCCATCCATGGGAAAAATTGGAAGATTTTAAAAAGTCCAAGTAATAATTATGTTTCCTTAATAAGTTAGGTTCTTAACGATAGAACAACAAAATGTGATAGAGGGAGTACCTTCTCTTATTTTTTATTACTAAACTTTTCCACTGAAACTCTCACTCTCTAAATTGGTTTAGTGACATCCAATCTGCCTCACCCCATCCACATTTTCCCATTTTTATTTTTACTCATTCTAATTGTAATTTGTGACAAAAATTAACTAAACTACAAATCATAAAATAATTAAAACACATAGTATTACATTTCAATTTTCTTATTACAATAATTGTTAGTTGTTGTGCTACAATAATTTTTAGTTGTTGTGCAACCAAATGGAAAAAAAAAGGGTGCCAATTTGCATTAGATTAAAAAAATCATTCCCAAGTATATATGCAGTGTTTACTGTTTAATCTTACAGTGTAAAAAAAAAAAAAATCAGTGCATTTTGTCATTACTACTACATTTTAATTTATTTATTACAATAATTTTTGTGCAACCAAATGAAAAAAAAAAAATAAATAGACAGTGCCAATTTGCATTCGATTAATAAAAATAAATAGTGCCAATTTGCATCCATGCACGAATACAGTAGAAATGATGAAGAACACGTGAATCCCAATCCAAACTTTGCCTTATGGCCCAATCCATTGGGGTTGGCCACATGAATCTTTTTTCTCTATTAAGCTCTGTCAAGCGCTACTTGGTCACTTAGACTCAGTAGGCTCATATCTTTGCTTGCTACAGTATCCAATGTCAATTTCGATATTCTTCTCCTTAGGCTCAATTTTGATAGCAACAATCTTGAGGGGGAATCGGAATGTGATACATTCTTTCCATGATTTCAACGTTTAGAAGATAAGAACGATAATGTGATGTTATGCTTCTATGATTCCGATGTTTGGAAGAGACAATAATATGGATGTGATTCCTCATGAAATATTCAATCAGGAATCACTTTCCAAAGTGAGTGGAAATCTGATCCCTCCCTTACCCGATGAGAATCTTAGATTCATGGCTCATTGATTAAGAAACTGAAATGTTGACTTTAATAAATTTTCAAAATAATTGCTTCCCGCGTAAGATTACTGAATTAATCTAAACATCAAAATAAAATTACTCCAGGTATCCATTTCCCAGAAATTTGATTCCTAGTAATCATATTCCTATTCCTACCCAAGAAAATTCTTAGAAATTTGGTTCCTGATAATCATATTTGTATTCTTACTCAAGATTCCAGTCATTCAAATATAGCCTATGGGGTTGTTAACCCCCAAATTATGTCCCCAATATAGTTTGCTATTTCTTTAACTCTTTGTTTCGTTCAAAATTTTGCACACTTTTGTAATTTCCAATTAATTCCTCGTTTGGCATTATGTCCAAGGTGCAATGGCGATTAGAGAGAACTTGTTCAAGCCTCAGGTTACAATGGACATGGTCTGCCCATTGTGTAGCAATGATTGTGAGACCTTTAAACATCTTTTCTTAGAGTGTCAGTTTGCTCAAATTATGTGGAAGATTTCACCTATTGCGTCCGTCCCAGCTATGAATGAACAGGCATCAATTTAATTTGGCATGGTTTGATAGTGTGATGGACTGGTGGAAAGGATCTGTGGAGGAAATGAACAATTTAATTCTATGCACAATGATCTTGTAGTGAATTTGGAAGTGTCGAAACGAAAAGCTTTTAATGACAATACGATCGAGCCATACCAGGCGATCTTACTGGCGGTTAAAGATGCTACAGAGTATGTGACGGCGATGCGTGAGGAGGGAGGAGTGCAAAGGCTAAGTCGGGAGCCAGGGAAAGTGAACCTTGCACCTGGCAGCCTCCAGCAACTGGAAGAATGAAAATGAATGTGGACGGTTCATGGCATTCCAATAGTTGCAAGGTAGGGGCTAGGATGGTGGTAAGGGGGATGAACGGAGATTTTATGGTAGGTAAAGCAGAAAATCTGGGGCATGCTAAGTCGGCTATCATGCCAGAAGCTTTGGCTTGGAGAGCTGCATTGGGTTTTGCGAAGATTATGGGGATGGAGACGGTCATTTATTAAGGAGATGCTCAAGCACTGGTAAGAATTCTCAATAGTGAGGTAGTTTTGCCCTGCTGAAATCGAGGTGATTGTTGAAGATATTAGGAGGGGAAAACACAGTTCAAGGAGTGTGATTTTTTAGTTTGTATATACGCAAGACTGCAAACACAATGGCGGACAAGTTGGCGAGTAATGGGCTTCAAGGTGTGGGCACAAGAACGTGGGAATCTAGGCCTCCCGACTAGTTGCGAGTTTCCCTTGATCGTAATTTTTCTTGATTTTTGATGTATTGGTTTTTACAATTGGAGGTAATGAAATTTCTATTATTTTGACAAAAATAAAATAAAATAAATTCCTTTGAGAAACGAGGGTCAACTTTGATAAAAGAAAATTATACACGGGATAGCTTCCAAAAAACGATCATTTTAGGTATTTAGGTTCAATTATTAGCAAAGATGGAGAGATTGTAGATGATGTGACTTATAGAATCCAAGTGGGGTGGCTCAAGTGGAGAAGCACTAAAGGTGTACTATGTGACAAGAATATACCCACGAATTAAAGGACAATTCTATAGAATTGCCATAAGATCAGCGATACTTTACACGACTGAATGTTGATCTATCAAGAACAAAAATGATACATACACTCCCTGGGAGTGGCTCCCAGGGAGTGTATGTATCGCCGTTCTATCAAGAAACAACAAGTGAGTAAGATGGGTGTTGCTGAAATGGATGTGTGTTAACACTAGAAGAGACAAGATTAGAAATGAAACCGTTCGTGAAATGGAAGGTGTAGAACCTATTGAGGAGAAGTTAAGAAAAAATAGACTAAGGTGCTTAATTTGGACATATCTACCATAGATTTGTATTGCAGTAGTTAAGGGAGTTGATATGATAGTTTTGGGCAAGGGCAGCTCTAGGATTCTCATCCACCGTCGACAAAAATACATAGCTTTTTCTACGATGAAAATTTGTATGCAAAAAAAAAAAAAAAAATGACTAGGCAAACATTTTGATTCAAATTTATTAGGCTAGCTAGGCTTGTCTTATTTTGTCAGGCTATAATATATTGGTTCAAATTTAGTTGTAATTTCATTTATTTAAGTTTGCACAAGTAACTCAGCGCTAATAATACTAAAGAAAATTTAATTTATAACTAAATACTATTTTTTTCAGTGCATTTTTTGAACTCAGCGAGACCTTGCTGGGTTAAGCTTGGAGTTGCCCATGGTTTTGAGTAGTAACGCTAAGCCTGTGTTTGGATGACTAGAATCTTGAGTAGGAATAAGAATAGATTACAGGAAATCAAATTCTTAGGAATTTTTTTGGTAGGAATAGAAAAATGATTATTAGGAATCGAATTCAGAGAAATTGGATAGGTAGCTGGAGTAATTTCATTTCGGTGTTTACATTAATTCAGTAATCTTATGCGATAAACAATTATTTTTGAAATTTATTAAAGTCAACATTTTTTTTCTCTTAATGAATAAGATAGGAATTTAAAATTCACATAGGGCAAGAGAGGGATCAGATTCCCACTAAGTCTCTCAAGTCGAACTTTCAATTTTTAAATTTTCTTGTAACAATAGTACGTAAGGATCCCATTACAACTTGGCCTTGAGCCCAAAAATCTCAGGGATGGCCTGTGTGGGCCGGGATGCTGGTATCAACACATATATACTTTCTGGGGAACAATTCAAAAGTAAAGAGTATGTGATTAATATTTGAATAGGACTTTATGATCCCTGTGATTAAAAAAAAAAAAAAAAAAAAGAGTATGTGATTAATATCGGTCAAATTTAGCCATAAAAAAAATGCAATATAATTGTTGGATTTCGTATTCGTTCTGAGTTGTTTCCTGACTGATATTGATAGGTAAGAAGAATGATATGACATTACTTGTTAAAAAAAGATCTAATATAGATTATATTTAGCCTTTAGAATATGCCAAAGTCTCTGCCACGCTCGTTGTCTCCAAAACTCCCCTAAGAGATTCTCAATTATTAATATTGCATTTTTTAGGGTAAAATTTAACCAAAATCAAATGATACGATTTTATCGTATCTTTGACTCAATGAATCTACCATTTTAGTGAAGGTTTACAAAGATTTGGCGTACATAGCCCAAATCTCATATCTCATCAAGGTTAAATACAGTCATGTTAGATCTCCTATTAATGGGTATCAACTGGGCATTGATTTTATCATCGTGTTAGACCAATTTGTTTAACTTAGAGAAAGAGAGAGGCGAATCGAGACAGCATAACCAAATTACACGTCTAGTGATGAATTGGGGTGAAAACCTGTTTAACTAGGGTGTGTTTGGTTGGATGGAATAGATTCCAATGGAATTCCATTCATATATTTGGTTTATCAAAAAGTTCAGAAATCGTTTCTCATTCCCTCAAATAATCATTTCATTAGAAAAAACAAGGAATTTTCTTTCCATTCCTCTGTAATTATTGATGCCGCACTAAATTGCTACCGCCACACCAACTTTCGTTATTGCCACTCCAACTTTCACTATTTCCACTCCAAAATTAACTGTTGCCACTCCAAAATTTACTAATGTCACTCCAAATTTCATTATTGCCAGTCCAAATATACTACTGCCATAGGAATTTTGGAACTCATTCGTAAGCATAACCAAACGCGGGAATGGAATGGTTATTCTTATCTCATTCCTTTCACATTCTACTCCAATCTCCATTCCATTCCTACCTCTATTCCGTTCCAATAAACCAAACACAACCTTGATAATTTTGATTATTTTCTTTAAAATCCATAAAATCTCAAAAGTCATGATTGTGTCGCATATTCTTCGGTGCTTTCTTTTGAATCCCGAAGGCATTTTGTGTCACATGTTCTTAAATATAGCCCGTCAAGAGCTTCAATTGATGCAATCAATTTGGTTAGTGATAGTAACTTAAACAATATCTCGCAAAAGGTATCGTGAGGAAGGAGGTGAACGCAACAAGTGTCCCTCAATTTTTAACACTTTTTAGTTTTACTAGGCTTGGCTAGGGAAGATGAATCTACTTTGCCGGAAAGTAAAGGGTATAAAGAAAATGGATAGAAGCGCCGGGCTTGATTGGTGTTGGACCACTTCTAAGTTTTTGTTCTTGAATTTATAGGCTCCAAAACGAGAACAAAAAGGTTCTTGGTACCAATTTCCCTAATCTGAACGCCCTTATGTGTCCCATATATGCCATTTTCTCGCCTTCCCCTGAAAGAAACCTAGTCTGGAATGGGATTTTGATACTATGCGAGTGTAATTGTTTGTATACTAATTAGTGCCTGTAGCATTTCTATCATTGCATTGGTAGAGTATATTCCACTACTTGACAATCGAGACACATTCTACCAACTAGAGGTTGGGGCACACGCACAAAAGTATCCAGCTTATCATTTGATCATGTATGCATTGCATTCTTTTTTTGCCTAAAAATAAGCTATATTTTATATATTTAACAAAGTAATGTGAGAGATTGCATATAATAACCAAATAATACATTACCATTCTAACACCGCCGTCACGGCCGCTTAGCCAACGATCTAATCCCCAAGTATTCTTCTATCAAATTTTGTAAATCAATTGTGTTAGCTATAACGGAGAACGGCCATTTTGTACAATAAAGGACTATCTTTATGACCTGCATAGATATTGAAATCGATGTTGTTAGTTCAACAAAGAATGCAGTATTGGAGAAATGTGATATTATAAATTTACTTGATTTTCCATTTGTGTTTCATCCACCGTAGTTTTCTCATCTGCACAATTATCCCAAAGCGAGTATACAAATTTTCTATTTCGCATTCCTGTATATATTACAACATATGATTCAAATTCATGAGAATCTCGCACAAAATTATGCATATTATAAAATTTATGGGTAACTGTTTATGTATTTATGATGTTCAAAAAATTAAAAACTTTAAATGGGTATAACATAAATATATCACCTTCATTTGGAAATCCCCGTGAATTCCCCACCGCATAATTGCCTAGCATAATTGCGCCACCATTCTGTTTGCGATTGACTCATAGTTTGTTCAGGTCTGTTTCTTACTCTCCATTGTTGTTGTGTGATAAGCCGGCGCTCTAATCATTGGGCATTATCTTCGGGTGTCAAACTTTGGAGGCGCAGTTGTTGTGATTTTCTATTTCTCTCTCTTTCTTGTGCACATTCTTCTGCAGTGAGACGTTGCCGACGCTGTTGTTGCCACACACGACGTTGTTCTCTAGATCTTGTTAACTAATCCATAGACTGATTGTTATCTCTAATTTCCAGTGCGGTTGATATTTCAGATACACCATTTAAAAAAAAAAAAATCAAACAAAAGACACACCATTACTTGTGGCAGTTTTAAGGTGAGCAATTTAGTATTCCAACGTACTAAACAACTTGCCCTGTTCTGCCAGTGATTTCGGAAAACAGAAATGGGTCGACTTTTTTTAAGTACAAAACACACACCTATGAAAAAAAAACACATACAAAATATGTAAAACGGAGTTTATCATTTTATTTTAGCGTCATTTTTTTTACAGTGAATGTAGTTGAATAATTTGTTAAAAAATATGTTTTATCTTTTCGAAAACAGGTTTTTTTCCATGATTAACTCAAATTTCCTAAAGTAGAATAATATGCGACATTAACACACGGTTAAAAAAAAAAATTCCACGATAAAAAAATAATGCCATGCACACACGGTAAAAAAATCTTCCATGTTAATTTTTAATTTTCATCAAAACGAACCCATTGTTGCAAAAGCAGAAAGGGGTCTACTTGTGGCGTTGGATTGCCTTGAATTTTGTGGGTAAACAGGGTGGGTAGTTTTTAGTGGATAGATGGAGAGAGTTTTTTTTTTATAATTTGGTTGACGATTTCGGTAATGTCAGTGATTTTGGAAAACAGAAACGGGTCGACTTTTTTAAACTTTTTTTTAATTTGGTTGACGATTTCGGTAATGTTAGTGATTTTGGAAAACAGAAATGGGTCGACTTGTGTGAAAACAGAGCGGGTACAATTTAGTCCGGTGAGTTTAGAACTTAAAAGACTGAAATGAACAGGGGACACGGTGGGACGAACCTGAGATATTGGTGGAAGGTGGCTGATTTGTCGACATTCGCTGCCGCTAGCAAATACAGATGATGAGAATGTTTGTATGATTTTGATGCATAGAAGTGAGAAAGAAGATGTGAAAAGGTGGTTACTGGTATGTGGCTTTTGGAGGAGAAGGGAAAATGGGGTGGACGTGGCTGAGGGTAGTTAAAGTGCCTGTGTTTTATTTTTATTTTTCTTTACCCTTGCAGTTTTTTTAGTACTTATCTGTCCTTTTGTTATTTGATGGGGTTATTTTTGGAAGTAAAAATGTATACACAATCTCTTAAAAAGAGGACACCAAAGTGATGCTCCCCTTTATATATTAGAATAGATACATCAGTACACATCACATGGTACCCATAATATTGTACTCGGACATAATCTTTTTTTTGATAATGTTTGAAATGCTGGTTTAATTTTTCCAGATGTTTGCAAAGGGTTTCAAACTGTCTTTGGAACATTCTATCGAATAGTTTGCAGGCAAATAAGAACTCCATCTAGAAATTTGCATTAAGGGTCTGTAGTTTGCACGGTAAGCAGTATGGAAATAAAAAAATTAGAGTAATGGTGACATGTCAGAAAAACCCACCTTTTACCAAACCGGTTGGCTCCGTTCAGTTTGCAGAATCTCCGTGCAGTCTACAAGATTGGACTAACAGAAGTACGGTCGAATGAGAAGTATGATTAATCGTTAGCGAGGAGGAGGGGAGAACGTGTGTGTGTGTGTGTGTGTGTGTGTGTATGTGTTGGAGAGAGAGAGAGAGAGAGAGAGAGAGAGAGAGAGAGAGAGAGAGAGAGAGAGAGAGAGAGAGAGAGAGAACATCATTCGGTGTATGGGAGGTTGAATATCAGTCGGTGTACGGGGGTCGCCCATTGATTGCTTCGTTGAGTTTGGGGAGTGTCGTTTGGGCAGATTTGGAAGGGGTGGGGAAATAACATAAAAGGGAAGGGTATTTTTGGAAACAAAAAGTAGACAAATCTTCAGACTTTTGTAAGAAGTATAGATAGATTGTAGACTAATCAATTTTGGGAATATCTTCATTGGGAATATCTTTATGGTAAGTCAATTCAAATTCAAATTCAAAATACAATGCATTCTGATTTGGAAAAGCAAACCGTTAACATTATCTTCGACAATTTAAAAATCAAACATTGATAAAAATCATAAATATATTTGGACCATAAAATCTCATAGCTCATATATGATATAATATGCTATTTCTCTCTTTTTCTCTTACACCAACAGCTCCTTCTCCCACTTATCTCCCATGGCACGACGCAATGATCCCATAAAACTCCTTTATATTACATACTACGTTAATATATAGAGATGAGACATTTACTTTGGTCTTTTGATTTTTAATTTTGTTTCTTTTGTATTTTCGGCACCGTATTATTCAAATGCTTATGCATCTCATGGGCAGCTGAGACTCAAGTAACTCAATTGGTAAATGATTGATTGTGCTTTGATTCTTATGTTTTTATTTATAAAGACATAAATCTATACTTTAATTACACCCCATTGGTTTAGAATCCTTGCTACGCCACATGTATCCATGAATCTCACCAAATATATATGGAGATTCTAAGATGAAAATAGAATGAATCTTCTAATTAAGTTCAATAAATTGAAGCAAAAAAAGTAAACGTTCAAGTCATAATTAAGCCAAAGAATTTAAATTTCACTAATTTGAGATAAAATTACTCAATTGTCTATTATATTTTGATACTTTTCATTATTTAAACCGTATTTCATTATTTAATTATACAAATTCAATTGTCTGATCAGAAAAACCATGCACATAAATGGTTACATCATAAACTTTAACACTGCAATACTACAACACACTGAGTGAGGCCAAGCAAACACAAGATTATCCCTCATGGAGAACCTTTCCCTTTTCTTTCATTCTTATTACTAAAGTGTACGCAACTTGTTATTGGTTTAAATAAAATATGCTTGCATAATGCATGTCCTTTAACAAAGAAATGGAAGTCATTGCATGATCATATAAGCCCCCTTGTGTTACTTCCACAACCTAGTAATCCTAAGGTCGACAAAATCCCATAATATACAATGGTATCCTTAATAACCTTTAAACCATGTCAACCAAAACCATCACAAAAATACTAGGCCACAGTAAAATAATCTGAGCATAGGCAAATTGATGTCTCGCCAAAACAAACCATAATAACAATTGAAAACCATATTGGATCGAAGTTGATGCTTGGATCACTTGGGTGGTTTGTGTAGGGGTCCGGATAAACCGAGCACCTTACTCACTTTTCAGAGACACCTCCTTGATTAATCTCCGAGAGGTTAACATCGAGGGACTCTTCGGATGGCACGATTCAACTTGCTTGAGAGAGGCAGAGTGGGGCTTCGGACCACTGTCTCGGTAAAGTGCCGAGAGATATCCTACGTTTGACTTGTTAGTGACATTTCAAGGTTGATGTTGAAAGACCTCGGAGAATATCCGAGGGATGACCTAAACCGACTCTATGATTCGAGAATGTTCCAAAAGGTTGAGTGCTGAGTCAGCAGAGCAGTTAATGCGGCCTAAGCCCGTAACAAACTGTGATCATGACAAGTGACGTCATCTAGGGATGAAATCGGTTCGGTTCGGTCGGTTTTTTTCGATATTTTTGACCGAACCGATTAAATCGGTTTTCTATAATCCAAAACCGAAACCGACCATATTTTTCAGAAAACCGTTCAGTTCGGTTTGATTTGGTTCGGTGCGGTTCGGTCGGTTCGGTCGGTTTTTTTAACTGGGCCAAAAAATATGTTATGGGCCCAAACATAAGCCTTAAATCCCAAAAGCCCCAAAACTAAATTAGAGCCCACATTAAGAAAGCCCAATCTTCACTCAAAAACCACGTAATACTAATAATGAGCCCAATCTTTATAGCCCAGTGAGCCCACTGTCACATTACCACTACCCCCTTTGGCCCTTTAACAAAGAAAAAAAAAAGCACAAATGCCACAGAATCACACAGAACTTCAAAGTCTGAAGAATTCAAATCTTCACTAACCAGACATTCTCAGTTCAAAAGGGGGACTCAGTGACCAAAATTTTCAAAGTGAATATAAATGCACAGGGTTAAGAGAGTGAGTAGGTTTAGGGTTTTTTTCTCCAGACTTACGAGTATATAAACAAGGGGGAAAGATCCTCCACTTCAGTACTTTGGATGAATGGTAAGATCTTTAGATGAACGGTAGGGATTAGAAGTATATAGCCCTTTAATACAATCGGTTCGGTTCGGTCGGTTTCGGCTTGTTTTAGCATAAAACCGAACCGAACCGAAATTAATTTTTTTATTGAAAAATGAAACCGAACCGAACCGAGTGAAAATAAAAACCGACCGAATTTTCCAAAAACGGTCCGGTCGGGCGGCCGGTTCGGTTTTTTGGTCAAAACTTTCATCCCTAACGCATCTGAATGGTTACGACACGTGTCACAATTTCTACTGGAGGCATGTGCCCGCAGAATATTCTTTCAGGCTCGTCACCGTGACGTCAGCCGAACGGTTAAGTCACATGACGAGCACAGCTGAGCTTGGAGACCAAGCCAAAGGCTCACCTATAAAAGGAAAACCTCATCACCTGAAGAAGGTACGGAATACTCTCCCTTCTAAACCCTAGATCTACTCTTTGTCTTCTCCGTTCACTTACTTGACCGTCGGAGTACCGTTCTGGGCTCCAAGGTCCAGTCCGGTGCTAACGATTCGTTGAGTGTGCAGGTCTAGGCACGACTCAAGAGCGAAGACACCATCTCCGTCATTGATCATCGCCTGAAGGGATCTCCAGAGAAAGAGGGCTCCACAGTTTGTAAACCAATGGTTAAAACAAAAACATTAGATCATTGTTGACCCACAAATCAGCAACTTCTTGGTGGAAGCAACACACCCACATGCATTAAATCGAACTATCATATGTGCCAATAACTATGTCCTAGCCCATATCAGGACTACGAATAACCCTTTAACTACATAGATGCAATACCTTATCTAAGTGGGTTAGAAATTACTTACTTGCTATTCTTAAAAAGAAAGAGAGTAAGACAAACCTGACTAACGAAGCATCCTCATTTGCGAGTCTCGATTTTGTAGAATACCAATTTACCACTTGTAGCAATAGCTTTTCCATTGACTGTTCATCCAAAAATTGCTTGCTAAGTTTGGCCGTTTCTGTGTGTCATCCAAACGTTGCCTTCTTTTTTTTTTAATTGTGTCGTTACCGATGGATATCAAACGGTGCCATTGGTAAACCTCATACCCTAACTCCTCCCAAGCAGTGCCATGGTCAATCTACGTTTTTGTGGCTTGATGATTGGCACTCCCTAGGCCCCCTTTATGATATGTTTGGGGAGAATATTGTGGTTAATCGGGGCAGAGCTTTAGAGGCCAAGGTTGCTTCCATCATTGTAAATGGACATTGGGTTTGGCCTAGACTGAGGAACTTGGCAATCCAGTCCATCATTTCCCAGTCACTTCCTAATATCTTGCATGTTCCTGGTCTCGATGATACCGTAGTGTGGTTGCCGCACCCTTGTGGGCAGTATACTGCAAATTCAGCTTGGAACGCTGTCAGAAAGAGGTTTCTTCCTCATGCATGGTGTAGAATTGTTTGGGGGAGTAGTAATGTTCCTAGATGGTCGTTTATTCTATGGCTTGCAGCTCAATCCAGATTGAGTACGAAAGATCGATTGAGACAATGGGGCATGCAGGTGAATGGTGATTGTTGTCTCTGTAACAATGCGATTGAATCACATGCTCATCTTTTCTTTTCTTGCCCTTTTTCTATGCATGTTTGGCAAAGGTTGCTGAAGTGTAGCCTTGTTCAAGGAATGCCTGATGACATGGGTGATGTTTTTAATTGGTTTTGCTTGAAAGTCAAGGGGAAGGGCCTATGGAGCATCTGTCTTAGAGTTTCTTTCACGATTGCTGTCTATGGTATTTGGAGGGAAAGGAACTTCAAAGTTTTCCAAGGGAAGATATCATCACAAGATCATGTATATCTTTGCATTCACTTTGATGTCAGGGCCTTCCTCAGCTCTAGGAGGAATTTGAAAGCTTCCATTGCAAACCAAGACCTCTGTGCCCAATGGAATGTGTCTGGTAGAATTTTTAGACTTGTATAGTTAGTTTTTGTTTTGGTTGGTTCCTCACTGGTTTAGTTTTATTTGTGATGTATATGGGATGGTATCCCTATTCTTGTGATTCTTTTGGTTGGGCTCTATAAAATCTTTGCACTTATCGAAAAAAAAAAATGAAGGAAGAGAGGAGGAAAATTGAGAACAATGTCGGTTGTTTCAAGGCCCGTGACATTGTCGTTGTCCTTAAAACGATATTCGCCCCCACCAATTTGAGTGAATTTGGTGTACACCGGGTTTATAGGAAATTCGACTCTAAGATACAATGAAGCCCAATCCCGATTAACTGTTTGTCCAACTGCGTCATGCACTAGATGAAGAAGAATTGGAAACCTTTGGATTTTACAACCCCGCCAAAAATACATATCGAGAGGAGATTATAAGGGAAAAAGAACAATCAGAATCATACTGATTCTTTATATCCGAATTGGTAAAACCCTTGCCGTTATATAGGCATTAATCGTGACTATTAGGCAAAGATCGCACCTCTTTGGTTAAAATAAATAGTTATGTCTATTCACAATAGCCATGCCTATCCATTTGTTCCTAATAGTCGCACCTTTATTGTCTATTCATTTAATCTGAATAGACACACCAATTGCACTAAAATCCAAGTAATGTCTATTCATTTAACTTGAATGGACGCATCTTTTGGATTAAAACTGTTCACCAATAATACCATCTAATATTCATTAAATATTTTGGAAATGTTCCAACAGTCCTTAACTCGTGTATTTCGTCTAGGGCTGCAAATGAACTAAGATGCGGCAGCTCGTGGCTCGGTTCGTTTAGTAATCAAGCCGAACTTAAGCTCGAGTTTTAGGCTCGTTTGGTAAATGAGCTCGCCAAATAAAGTTTGGCTTGACTCGCAAAAGCTCGACTCGTTTAAGGAGCCTCATTAAGTAAATTACCAGCTCGTCTTGCTAAGGGCTTGACTCATTTACGAAAGAGTCGATCTCGAGCTCTTGTTTTTGGCTCATTTACTAAACGAGCAGGGCTGAACACTACAAAGCTCGGCTTGGCTTGACTCGGCTCAGCTCATTTACACTCCTAATTTGGTCTAATAGATCTGATACTGCTAGTCGTCCTTCTAAGGAGCAAGTCACCATGACAAGAGGAGCAAATTGTTTACTAAAAGCAGCAAGTCATCTTAATTAGGGGAACAAGTTTCCTGACTTCAAGGTGCTAGTTCACTTTCAGTCATTTATTTTTAATTTCGTGGAACTAAGTTCTAATTTACATCACTAGCTAAACAAGTAGTTTTGATTAGTGGAGGTAAAATGGCCTGACTAAAAGAACATTCCATGTATGTGAATCTTTTTCCTCAGCTGCATAATTTACTGAGAGTCATTGTGGGGTGGTGATTCGTTTGTCTATAATCAAGTCGCATCCAAATGGATTTGCCAACGTCCTCCTTCATTCATCAAGTATGCAGAACAAGGGACCGGTTAGTGCCGTTCGGCTCGATTCATCCGGATGCACTCCAATGCCTAAGTTGAACAGTGGGAGAGAAGGAAGGCAAGAATACAGATCAGCCTACCTCTTTTAGAAGTTATCCTTAAGCTTTGTTGAAGGTCTGTACTTGCTCCCCAAGTAAGCCTGCGCTAGGCAAGATTGCCGTGACATCATGACCCATTACCATCTTGGGTAGGTGACGTCATGCATGGCGCTCGGTGTCCATGTTGCTGAACACGTGTCAGGAACGTGACACGGGCATGACCACTTAAGTTGCTCTGTCTGCTGAGTCGCCTTTTCAGATCTGGCATATTCATCCAACCCGCCCAGACTTATGATTCCCACAGACTGGACTGGCGTGTCATGGGCTTAATGAACAGTTAGGCCGTCCACTTATCCCATGCACATTGGGCCGTATGGTCAGGCCCAATGTTATGTGGTTCGCCTTACTACAATTATCATTCAAAGGGGTTTGTGAGGTTGGAGTTTGGAAATCAGATTCCTCAAATTTTAATTCATGTAAAAATGTTAGAGGCATATAAAGCCAAAGAGGAATTGAGGTAAAGCAATTCGCAAACACAGCAATTCACATTAAAGAAAATGTATTCAAATAAGAAAATCTAGGTTTTCAATTGGAGATGCGAATGTATTCATTGGCCTTTGCCAAATTTGCAAGCATTAACATCAACCGGTAAATATATAAACAATAGAACAATTTTAGTAAATTGACGGAAAGATTCAAAGCGAAAATTAACTAGTTGAAAGCGTGCAGTCTGTCAAATCAAAGCCAAAAACAAAAAAGAAAATAATGCCACAGCACCAACATTGAATCATCAAATGCACATTCGAAAACACAGTAATTGACATCTAAGAAAATGACATTCAAATAAGAAAATCTCGGTATCCAATCGGAGTTGCCAATCTACTAATTCATTGGCCTTTGCCATCAGCGTCGACTGGTATATTTAAACAATTCAAACTATCTAACAATTTTAGAAAATTGCCGGACAGATTCAAAAGGGAAACTAGTTGAAAGCGTGCAGTCTGTCACAATCAAAGCCAAAAACAAAAAAGGAAAAAATGCCAGAAGACCAAACCAGAAGTCCATGTCATTTAGCATCACAAGGCAACAGAGGGTGGATGCGGTATTCTTTCTTATATATATAGCAGTTATGAAGATGTTTTGGAATGAAACCTTAACATTTCTTGTTTCAAACAGAGGCAGAATTTTCAGCCGTCGAAGTAGTTATACTCGACAACGTTAATTAAGGTTGGAGTCCTGCTGTTAGCCAACCATCGATATGAGGTACAAAGGCATGTTTAGTTATGCGGACAACATTGACAAGTTGCTAATGTTGTTCGGAACTTTGGGCTGTATTGGAGATGGGATGGCGTACCCCGTTGTCTTGTCCATTGTCAGTGGACTTATAGGCTCGTATCGAAATGACGAACTCCGCTCTACCGATATCTTTTCGGCCAACCATACGGTGGACAAGGGATGAACAAATATTTTCTGTGCTTTGGCTTAAAAGCCAAAAACTGGATTATTGAATTATTCGTTTTGTCTTTATTCAATTTTTTTTTGCATTGGTTAGTTTTGCGTCAAGATTTTGTGGTTTCTGGATTCCTTTCGACGATACGTATCTAACAAGTATAAAATTATGGTCAAAACTCAATTTTTTTTAAATAAAGCCAAAATTAAACCAATAAACTAGTTTATTTTGATTTATTTTCGGCTTTATTCAAAAAATCATTACTTTTGACCACAATTTTATACTCTTTGGATTCGTCTCGACGAGAGGAATCCAGAAACCACAAAATCTTGACGCAAAACTAACAAATGCAAAAAAAATTGAATAAAGACAAAACGAATAATCCAATAATCCAGTTTTTGGCTTTTAAGCCAAAGCAGTAACTAGGAAATACAGTAACCTACAGAATGTGGAATTAGAGAACAATAAGCTAAAAAAAAGAAGAAGCAAGAGATCCACTGTCTCTACTTGTCTGATCTTCATAGCTTCCACCAACCCGCATCCCTAGATTTATGCTACAAATTAGAGTTGGCAAATGAGTGGGTTGGGTTGAGTTTGGATGGGTTGGTATGGGTTATAGGTAAAATATGGGTTAATAGTATGCAGATTGAATATGGGTTGGGTTAAAATGGATCAAGTCAAACCCAATCTAACCTAACCCAACCCGTTTTTCCCCCCTGCATTTCTTAACGAAAACCTTGCAAGGGACGAACAAAAAAAAAAAAATTATAGAACTCTCTCCCTTTTTCTTCAACATCGAACTGCTAGAATCGGAAAAAACAAAAAACAAATAAACGATACATGACAAAAGAATATAAACAAATGTATAGAACAGTACGCATAGGCATACATGTTAAGAAGGAAAATTGAATACTCCATTTTGTGGAGAATTACTATTTACTGCATTTTGAAGTAAACAAAAACAAAAACAGACACTTATTAAAAAGTGTGTTGCTTTTTAAGTGTGTTGTTTCATAAATCCAACTTATTAAAAAAATATCATCATTACACCTTTGACATTAACTTTTACCACCAATTTACACTTTTCACATTAACTTTTACCTCTACTTCTCAAAATTATCATTCACTTTTACCCATTAACTCTTTACCCACTAAATTTTCAAAAGGTCAAAATGATAATTGTACAAACTTTTACCCATTAACTTTTCAAAATAGACACTTATTAAGAGACATCTCAAAATGGAAATGTCAACACTAAAAAAGGACGGAGGAAATATTTATTTCCTTCATAATTAGGCCTTGGGCAACTCAATCTCCCAATCGATTACCCAGTACTACAGAATCGCCCAGAATTTAGCGAGTGTCTACAGGGGAGAGACTGAGAAATTGGGCGAACAAGAGGATAGAGAGAAAAGAAAGCTGGAATTTTTTTTTTGAATTGCAAGAAAACTAAAATTTTCGAAGTTTTTTTATCTATGGGTTCAACTCATTTTCAACCCAACCCTGCCCATTCAAATATGGGTTGGTATGGGTTCAACCTATATCAACCCATAATATAATATGGGCAAGTTGGGTTAGGTTTTAGGTGTCAGGATATGGGCGGGTTCATGGGTTAAGTTACAAATTGCCACCTCTACTACAAATAAAATCTCTCATAAGTGTAGCTAGAGGCATTTGATTTTTGATTTACATCCTACGTAGTTATTTGACTGTTGTCTTTTTTGCAGTATGGACTGAGGTTGTTGTATTTAGCCATTGGAGTCGGACTATCAGCTTTTGTGGGTAGGTAAAATTTAATTTTGCAGTTCATGTACTTCCTTTGTCATCGCGATAGAGTTTTGAAATTATTAAATCATTATCCTAAACCCAAGCACCACTTATATTTACATCCGTGACATCATCATGGGTTATGAGTAGATCCATTAATGTCGGAAGACCCCATTTTACCCTTGTAACATAATAAAACCTATAAGTTTTCAATTCCCTATTTAGAATATTTACTGCTGTTTGAATTTCCATATTCCATTTACACTGAGTTTTCACTACGGTATTTTCACTAGTTTTCATGCATTATAACGCAAATCATTCTCCTCACATACATCACAAAAATACCATTTAGAGAAAACTTCACTCAGTATTAACTACAACAAAATACCAAAATTACAGCAAATAACAAAAATAACCGTAGTGCAAATTCACTCTTAGAATTAAATTGAGGCACAATTTATGTATAGTAAGAGCTAGTAAGGGGAAAGCTATTTAGGAAATTAAGTCAAAATGTTTAATTAGTCACTACAACAAAAAATGATAAACCGTGGCGAAATTCTGGTGACGAAATTATTTTTTGTCTCCTATATGACTATTTTGAGAGGAAAAATATAATTCGTCTCTAATTGGGAGGATAAACAAAAATAAAGGTGATGAAATTTTATTTCGTTTCTAAACTTGTGGAAGAATGGAATTTTTGGTGACGAAAATATTTTTTTCGTCACTAATATGTTCCCTCCACATCTTTTTGGTGACGAAAATATTTTTTTCCTCACTAATATGTTCCCTTCAATGGAATTTTTGGTGAAGAAAATATTTTTTTCGTCACTAATATGTTCCCTCCACATCTTTTTGGTGACGAAAATATTTTTTTCCTCACTAATATGTTCCCTCCACATCCTCCCCAGGAGAGCAAACCAATAGAAGACAAAAATATTCCTCACAAAAGAGAAGACTTTGGCCCAAGAAATTTTTTTCGTCACCCATTTACTCTATTTTTTTGAATAAGTTAGCTTCCTAAATTTCATCAACCGTTACTAGAAACAGGACTATAGCGACGGTTTTATTAACCGTTAGTAGATTAATTTTACTCCACCAAAACTAATTTTCCTTATTTATTTAATCATTTTCTTCTAAAAATTTGCCTCGATCGGGTTTAGAAAGCTTCTTAATTATCGAGACACAATTTCATTAACAAAAATATTTTTTTTTGTCTGATCAATTGTGTAGCGATAGCTCCCCCGTTTTTAATAGAATTCTTCTTTGCCGATCAAAAAAAAAATTTGTGCAGCGATAGCTGATTAACTTTATTTTTTGTATGAAATTAATTATGTACTCTTTAATATGTAAAAGATAGATGGTTTCGATTGAAAAAAATTACTCAAGTGTGAGGTCGAGTCTTGCAATCTAAAAAAATGACCCGACGAACTTCGATTTTGGTGACAATGACGAGATGTGAAATGCCAACGGTTTAAATCGACGCTTGTAAATATGGAGTTTGTAATTACATTTAAAATATATATGTTAAATTTAATTTATAACAAACTATTAAATCAGATTAAAAAAACTGATTTGTATAGTATAAACAAGATTAAAAAAAGAAAATTTATAAAAAGGCTTATGTTAAAAAAGAAAATTTATTAAAAATATGATATTGGTAGGTGTTTGTATAATGGGTGTTCAAATGGGGAGCATAAAACAATGGGAATAAAAAAAAACTTATTTTTATAGTATAAACTGGATTTAAAAAAAATTATTAAAAGGCGTTTGTTAAAAAAGAAATTTTTTTCTTTCAAAAAGGAAAAATATATATTTAAAAATATATTAGTTGGTGTTTGTATAATGGGTGTTCAAATGGGGAGCATAAAACAATGGGAATAAAAAAAACATATTTTTATAGTATAAATTGGATTTAAAAAAAATTATTAAAAGGCGTTTGTTAAAAAAGAAAATTTTTTCTTTCAAAACCAAAAAATATATATTTAAAAATATATTAGTTGGTGTTTGTATAATGAGTGTTCAAATGGGGAGTGTAAAACAATCGGAATAAAAAAAAATTATTTGTATAGTATAAAGTTGATTAAAAAATTTATTAAAAGGCTTTTGTTAAAAAAGAAAATTTTTTGTGTTAAAAAATAAAAAAAATATTAAAGTAGTGATATTAGTAGGTGTTTGTATAAGTATAAAATTTATAAAAGAAATGATATTAGTAGGGGTTTGTATAAGAATAATCCGGTTTTTATAGTATAAATATTAAAAAGGTGCCTAAATGGCACAAGTGGTGGCCTAGCTCAGCTAGTTCGCTCGGCCGCGCGCACACGGGAGGTCTTCGGTTCGATTCCCAGGAGGAGCAAAATTCTCAATTTTCACCGCCACGCGGCGCCCACACCGCCCACGCGGGTACACGTAGGCGCCACGCCAGCCGCCACGCCAGAGCCACGTAGGCGCCACGCGGGTGACACGTAGGCGCCATGCGGTAACGCGTCAGTCGTTTCCTTCATCAATTTCTGTCACGGTTAGTGACGAAAATTTTTGTCACCTATGTAGTTTCGTTCATCAATTTCTAGTCACGGTTAGTGACGAAACTAGTGAGTGGGTGACAAATAATTTGCAAATTGGTGATGAAAAATTTCGTCACCAAAATTTAGTATAGGTGACGAAACAATAATTTCGTCACCAGGTGACTTTCGGAGACAACCTATAGGTGACAAAACTATTTTTCGTCACCAAGACTATTAGAGACAAAAACCATGCATTTCATGACGATTTCATTCGTCTCCAAAGACCAAATTTCTTGTAGTGAGTTGGAATTCAAATTTTCGTTTCATATCTTTGTTCTGAACCATCAATAAAAAATTTATTAAACGAATATGATAAATTCCCATGTATACTTTCGTTGTGAGATGGGGTGTTACAATGAGTAGCACAACAAATTTACCAATTAAATTTATGGTGAAAATTGTTTACAATAAATGAACCTTTGAGGTCCTCCGCCGAAGATGAAGGTGCCAATTTAGGAAGACCACCGGGCACGTCATTGCAGTTGCGGGGACTGCCCACAGGAAGTCGGTCAGAAGAGGAGCACCAAGCGCTCCCGCCGTGAGTCATCACACATTCTACTTTTCCGAAAGCAGTGACTATGGAGTTGAGTCATGCCACTATTACTAGCATGACTCAACTCCATAGCCTTCTTCTTTGCAGAGAAAAGATTCTCTGGTTTCGTAAAACTTTAAATCTTCAAACAGAGGTGGGAAAGGATTGGAAAATCTGTGGGTAAATTTCTCTTATATCCCTTCGACTTTACTCGAAAATTCAATTTGGACAAATTAAACCTTGCATTTTGAGATTGGTTTCAATGTGCACCCTCAGTTAGGTTCTGTTAACAATTTAGACGGAAAACAGTCACGTGCAAGGCACATGACCACTTAGGAGGGGCATTAAGGTCCATCCATCTCTCTTTCTCCCCATCCCAACCCCAAACTCTCTCTCCTCTCCAACTTACACACCCCCAGATAGGATTCAGAACATCATATAAAGATTTGATCACTTCAGTTGATCCACCACGGATTTAAATATAATGTAAACAATGAGAATCAATGAAAACAAAGGAGTAACACTTGCAATACTTTTCTGTTTTACTTTTATTCCCTTCCTTACTTGTGCTAAATTCATTAAAGGAGGAAAAGAACCTGCAAGGTGACTGAGCCTTTCACAGTGACACGCATCGCAGTGTGAGAGAAAGTAGATGGAGATTAGGTGACGATCTTTCCCTCAAGTGGTTCCTGCAATTAGGTACATATAATTCTACAGATGTGCATCTACACACACACAGATGCAAAAGTTAAAGGTAAGAGAGAAGATTATGTTGGGGCGATTATGTTGGGGCGATACGTAAGGTTCGATCGGGAGAGGTTGAGGTCGACGGTCATGGTGACGAGAAGACAGGGGAGGAGAAAATAACTGGATCGATGCCAATCAAAAAAAAAAAGAGAGAAAGGATCGATTGGTCTACAGAATTTCAGTGAGTACGTGGGAGGAGAAAGAAATTGAGGAATAGATGAGGAGAAGAAGCGGAGGAAGAAATTGAAGAAAAAAAAACCACGTTTCAAATCTCTCTCTCTCTCTCTCTCTCTCTCTCCCTCCTTCTCTACACGATGTATGGCCCCAAATTTGGGGATTTCGAAAATCTCCTTTGCTAAGTGATTTTCTTGCTGCGGCTGGGGGTGGTGATAGGTGATGGCAGCGGTAGTAACTGGTCACAATGGCGGTGGCGGTGGTTAATCTGCAATGGGGGTTTAGGGTTTGAGGATTAGGATGGAGGAGGGAAGAAAGAGAGATGGATGGACCTTAATGCCCCTCACAAGTGGTTGCACATGACTGATTTCCATCCAAATTGTTAACAGAACCTAACTGAGGGTTCACATTGAAACCAATCTCAAAATGTAAGGTTTAATTTGTCCAAATTGAAACATGAAGGACCAAATTGAATTTTCCGGTAAAGTCGAAGGGATATAAGAGAAATTTACCCTACGTCAAATGAAACCAATTTAGGTTTTTTGGACTGAAGAAGAAGAGTAAATTAAGATTGAGAGAAGAAAGAAGAAAGAAGAACAAGTCAATCCTTTTTCACTAATTTATGAATGTGAGTACATCTGAGAGCCAGCAAGGCTTTTATACCTCTCACTGACAAACCTAACAAACTAAACAGAAAGATAACGGAAACAGCTGTCACTTAACAGAAAATACAACTTAATCAAAACACGGAAGCTTAACAGAAATTACAACTAAACCAAAGAGCCCATCAGCCATCCTTAGTGACCTTTGTTAACAGCCCCTCTCAAACTCATGGTTCTCAAACTCCTAGGGTATCAACAACCATGAGTTTGGCCTTCAAAAATTGAAATTGATCCACAGACAAGGACTTAGTGAAAACATCGGTTGTTTGTGACAAAGTCCCAACATGTTGAATTGTAAGCAACTTAATTTGCACCTTTTCCCCAATGAAGTGATAATCCACTTCTACATGCTTGGTCCTATCATGAAAAAAAGGATTGAAGGCCAATGGAATTGCAAATTGGTTGTCACACCAAATAATAGTAGGTAAGGCAGTTTGTATTCCCAGATCAAGAAGTAATTGATGCAGCCTTGTTACATTAGCTGCAGTTTGAGCAAGAGCTTTGTATTCTGCTTCTGTGGAAGATCTAGAGACTATTGGTTGTTTCTAAGCACACCAAGAGACTAATTTGGAACCAAAATACACACAAAAACATGTAATAAACCTTCTATCAGTATGATCTCCTACCCAATCAGCATCTATGTATGTTGTGCGAGTCAGAGGTCCACGTACAAAATATAAACCTTGATGAATATTGCCTTTGAGGTACTTGATAATCCTTTTCACTGTAATAAAGTGACTCTACCTAGGATCATGCATATGTTGGCAGGCTAAATTGATTGTAAATGCAATCTCTGGTCAAGTTAAGGTGAGGTAATGAAGTGAACCAACAATGGTTCTATACCAGTGTGGATCTGGTAAAGGTAAATCTGGCGTTGACACCGGATTTTGCCCCACCAATATCTATCAAAACAAATTGATAATGTCGACGCTCACAGGAGAGAGACGTTGGATCATCAGAAATCAAAACAGCCTTACCAAGTAGAACATGCGATAGCCGACAAAGGTAAACCAACACAGTACAAAGTACTGATGCCGCAGTAAGTTAAATATCAATTCCAAAATATCAAATAATATCTAACATTTGCATGTGCATAGCTTGCATGACAAGCATGCCATTTTAGGAAGGCCATGCCTTTCCCTCCTTTGTTTTTGACAAAAATCAGCTCCCGAAAGCTCGTTTCTGGGCCAATTAGCCAGCTATATCTTCAGGACATCCAGTCAAGCATTGAGACCATTAGATTTACTCATTTTAACATTTTTAAGTGATCAGTTCAGGCCACATCAAAATCAGAGGATGTTTGACCGTTGAACTATCATACGAAAACAGACACTTAAATGATGTTTGCCTGTCATGCAACCTAGGTTTTATCTATATAACTCCAAATCAGAGGATGTTTGACCGTTGAACTATCATCATTTGGAGTTATACAGGCAAAAAGCACCAGAAGACCTAGGTTTTATCTATATAACTCCAAATCATACGAAAATTCATATTTAAGCTTCAAATGATGAAATTAAGTCTCACATCAAGTTTCGGGCGATTTTGAGCTTGTTTGCTATTTCCAAGGACACTGCGCTTCCCGAGATGACCGATTCCTTGATCATGGACATTGGGACCAAAATTTTAAGATTTAAACCACTGGTAATTCTATTTTTACCATACTAAAGTTTCCTGTAAAATTTTAGGCACCCAAATGGAGGGTCCTATTTATAGAGAAATAGGCACCCGAATAGAAAGATATGGTGACTGTACAAAGTGGTGTGGAAACAAAAAACGTAATAGTTCAGAGGGGTGCCTGGCCGAATGGCCATCTGATCTTGTCGTGCCGAGTCCAAAATATACTTGTAAAAACTTAGAATTAACTACTACCCAAAAGAATAGTGGCTAAGTCCGAGTGTCGATCCACGGAGACAGATTGGCTGAGTTACAATAGATTCGATTAATTTCTAGATTAATTAAAAGATATTTGTTTGCTGGTTTTGATTTTAGAAATAATAAACTAAAGAGAGCAAAGCAATAATTAAATTGAGCGAAAAACGATGGAGAGAAGATCTAGGTTTTATCTATATAACTCCAAATCATACGAAAATTCATATTTAAGCTTCAAATGATGAAATTAAGTCTCACATCAAGTTTCGGGCGATTTTGAGCTTGTTTGCTATTTCCAAGGACACTGCGCTTCCCGAGATGGCCGATTCCTTGATCATGGACATTGGGACCAAAATTTTAAGATTTAAACCACTGGTAATTCTATTTTTACTATACTAAAGTTTCCTGTAAAATTTTAGGCACCCAAATGGAGGGTCCTATTTATAGAGAAATAGGCACCCGAATAGAAAGATATGGTGACTGTACAAAGTGGTGTGGAAACAAAAAACGTAATAGTTCAGAGGGGTGCCTGGCCGAATGGCCATCTGATCTTGTCGTGCCGAGTCCAAAATATACTTGTAAAAACTTAGTATTAACTACTACCCAAAAGAATAGTGGCTAAGTCCGAGTGTCGATCCACGGAGACAGATTGGCTGAGTTACAATAGATTCGATTAATTTCTAGATTAATTAAAAGATATTTGTTTGAAGGTTTTTGTAGGCTCCATCAGCCGAGATCTTTTATTGGTTGTCACATTTATGACCAAAACACATATTTTTATGTATTTCCCTTTATCGAGTTGTACTTTTATTTTTCTTTTATTCTAGAGTGTCTGGAAGAAGAATCATATTTATTTGTGTTATAACTGCAAATCATACGGTAAAAAATTGAGAAATTTGTGCAAATTTTGTTTCAAATATTGATGAAGTTTTGGGAAGATTTCACATTGGTGAAGATTTTGTTTTCGAAATTTGGCTAGATTGCTAGCTGCCGAAAAGTTCCAAAGGAAGGTGTCAAATGGAAAGAGATCATAAGAGATCGAAAGAGATCATAAGAGATACAAAATTATTAAGATTTAAACCTCGAGCATGTGTAATTCTATTTCTCATTTTTCCTTATAAATAAAGTTTCCCCGATATATTGAGAATAATTTAGGTGATTTCTACTCTCAAAACATGGAAGTCGCTGGTCCTTGCATCTTGAAGAACTTTGGAGGATCATGAAATCCAGGCAACCACCCAACTTCAAGAGGTTCATTCCATCAACTTTCATTGTGTGAAACAAAACCCTTTAGTTCAAAGGTATTTCTCGGGGCTTGAGGATTCAAGACGTGGGCCATCATGCAAGGGTACGATCTGGATCGGCGAGTTCTTAAAATATACTTGTAAAAACTTAAGAATATTGTAATCGTACCCAAAATTTTAATAAGGCTAAGTTCCTTCCCGTGGTTTTTCCCATTTAGGGTTTCCACGTAAATTTTCGTGTTGTGCGTTTACTCATATTTTTGTGTGATCGATTATCCTTGTTTGGGCTAACATTTAATCCTTGCAGTAGTACAAAATTTTCAGTTTTGATTTTAGAAATAATAAACTAAAGAGAGCAAAGCAATAATTAAATTGAGCGAAAAACGATGGAGAGAAGATCTAGGGTTTCGAATCCACCCCAACCACGTAATAAAAATATGCATAGATTAGTGCTACTATTCGAATCACATTTGTCAAGAAAATATTTGTGATTGTTAAAAGGCATAAACTATCCCACGGCACGGATCGTCTCACTGGCACTGTGTCACCCCGCCCAACAGTACGATCCGTCTCACGAGGATAGCCTATCTCAGAACTCCAAACACAACATTGAAAACAATTGCATAACTTGCATTCGAGAACCACGGATATGAATGCAAAACTTATTGAAAGTAGTAAAAGTCTTCCGTTCAATTGAAAACGAAAGAGTTCTAGCTATGCAATCGATCCGAATAAATAAAACCAAACCCTGCACATAAATAAAATTACTTGGAGCGGGGCTTCATCTCCCCCCTAGCCTGATGGTTTAGCCG
The DNA here is from genome assembly GCA_016920895.1 of Vaccinium myrtillus. Lineage (NCBI taxonomy): Eukaryota > Viridiplantae > Streptophyta > Magnoliopsida > Ericales > Ericaceae > Vaccinium > Vaccinium myrtillus. The sequence continues at coordinate 11,728 of JADGMU010001141.1, read as the reverse complement.
AACATCGCGACTCCAAACTGCGGCAGCAGTTCTTTGTTTCTGCCTCTGTTCCATCACCTCTGTGATACGTGTATCCCCTGTGCGCAGCCCCTATTTATCCCTTTTATAAGCGGTCACATGTGGGCCTAGGTTTCAAGGATTTTTTTTTTTGATCAAAGTTTTCAAGGATTAGAACCGTAGATATTGTGGGCTCTGGCACATGAGGTTATGACCCTTTTGTATTTGCACCGAACACTCCCTGTAGAAAGACATAATTTCTAATTGATCCAAATTGTCTCTTGGGCCCACTCCAATTCTAGCCACGTGAAGAACAAAGAAGTAAAGGTGGGTCTCATGGGAAATAATTCCATGCTTTGTTGCATCCATTGAATTCAACGGCTGAAATAACTCCACTAAAGTGATAATCCTCCAAAATACGTACAATGCAAAAATAAAGTATTAAACTCCAAGTAACAATATAAACGGACTTAACAATTATAAATTAGGGAGTGCTCATGTGAATATTTGCGCGCCTATCACCATCATTGTTACTTGAAGAGGTGCTTGCCAAACAACACGTTGGAATACAATCAAAAGGATTCAACTGTTGGTTTATAATTACCTCCTCCTCCAACAGTCGTGTATGCTTTGAACGTGCGCGTGTATTTCAACAACTTGGGTCATATGTGTTAATAGTTCTGGTTAGTGGGGGCATTTTTGGAAGTAAAAGTGTGGGAAACACTTTTAGGTCTTCCCCTTTTTTAAAATAGTACGTAGTAGATTAGCCCACCTTAGAGAGAGAAACACTTCTTCTTCATTTGTTTATGGGGTTCTATGTTTTAGAAGTTATTTCAATTTTGATTTGATCATCTTTTATTCATTCTAGTGCTATATTCTAATATCCATGTATATGCTCTTGTTTGATTGCTGTCAAAATCTTCATTGCATCATCAATAAACATTTTTTTCTTATATTTATGTGTTAAGATGCTTTAAGTATGATTTAAACATAGTGTTTGATCATCTTTTATGTCAATCTAGTGAAATATTTTTGTTCACCATGTATTTGCTCTAGATTGATTATTTTTATCAAAAATCTTCATAAAAATCATATTTTTATCATCATGCATGTTGCCAATGTTCCTATGTGAGCTAGTTGGGTCCGGTGCCGAGTTGATTAAGAGATTAAGACGGGTGTGCTTGTGGAATCCATGGAATCAAAGAGGAGTATGGGGGTACTACATCAAGAATTGGAGCTAGGTGTCATAAGGAGCTTGTTGGGTAATTCCTAGTCTTGTTAATTCTTGTAAACCTTTTGATGATGGAATAAATAAGTAGGATTAGGCCATGGTTTTATGCTTAGGGTGTTTAGACCCTAAGTAGTTTCAGCGTGTATCTTTTGTCTTGTCTCTTTACTTTAATTGTTTTATACTTTGCATATTTGATTGTGGCAATTTTTATGGAGCATGGGTGATTGTGATATCACTTTATTAGACTTAATTTCTAAATTTCCGTCCTATTCACCCCACCCCACCCCCCACCCTTCTCCTCTCCTAGGACTCGTTAGTGCATTATATTTGTTCATTTTAGACCCTTCTCCAGTCAGTGAACAAATTTCTCCAAATTTCGGAATATCTTGTTATGCTGGAAGGTTTCATTGGCAACCATGTAGAGTCTATTATTCCACCATTTACACAGTAGAGAGGCCAGGGACGGATACAAGGGGGGGCCTGGGGGCTCGCTCAAAACTTAAAAGAAAAATTATTATATATACTTTTAGCTTAATTATGTACTCCCTCCGTCAATGTGTTACTTCGTAAATCCAACTTATTAAAGAAACGTCATCATTATACCTTTCACATCAACTTTTTCCTCCACTTTACACTATTCACGTCAACTTTTACCTCTACTTTCCAAAATTATCATCCACTTTTACCCATTAAATCTTTACCCACTAACTTTTCAAAAGGGCAAAATGATAATTGTACAAACTTTTACCCATTAACTTTTCAAACCACACACTTATTTAGGGACAGTCCAAAATGGAAAGTTAAACACTTAAAAAGGGACGGAGGGAGTAATATAATGCTATATTTAGCAACACACTCATATATATCTCAAAATTAAAAATGTAGAGTTAATTTTGTGCTTCAACTTTCGTTGACTGGTTCATTTATAATTATTGGTTTATAAATTATTTGTTTATTTGAAGATATCTTTTGCTATTCTTTATTTTTAACCGTTGTGAATTTTTTTTTAAAAGTTATCAATAAACCATCTCGATCATTCTAAAGACTTGTTAATGTCAAGGTAAACCATACTTTAAAAGTTTTGTCCAAGATCGTGTGCTCATGTTTTGATTTTTTTATTATAAAAAGTATGTATTATAAACTGTAGCCCATATAATGAATGTCTTAATTTAGCAAGATCATTTACTAAGAAAAAATTTCACGATTATAATTTATAAGGTGCCCCCACTGGGGTGTATTCCTGGATCTGTCCCTGAGAGAGGCATTTTGAATCTGAAGTTTTTTGATCCCCAAACCACCCAACTTCTTGGGCTTTGTCATTCTATCCCAACTCACCAGATGCAGCTTCCTTTTTTCTATTGTGTCTCCCCAAAGAAATTGTCTTTGAATATTTTCCATCTTTTTTGAGATAAATTTTGCCATTTTAAACATTGACATGGAAAATTGTGGTAAACTTCCCAGGGTTGAGTTAACCAAAGACAATTTACCACCAAAAGATAAGTATTTTCTCTTCCAAAGAGCCAATTTCTTTTCATGTCTCTCAATCATAGGATTCCAGGTTGCAATTCTCCTGGTGTTAGCACCAAGGAGCAGCCCTCAAAGATTTTTGGAAGTGTAAACCCGAGCTTTTGAAGTGATGGCCACTCAAAATAATCCGTGAACCTTAATTTCGTTATATTTATAGACCCGTGAAAAACGCTAGGTTTGCACGAGCGACTCTGAATTTCGCTCGTGTGATTTGCATCCAGTGACACCCGCCCAAGTACTCGCTTGAGCGGAACTGCTACTGCTCCTTAAAACACATTCAATGCTTTTGAAAAATTGACTAAGTAGTACTACCGCACTCAAAATTCAAAACAACACGTTGAGATTCCTTACCGCAACTTAAATAGACACTCTATGAAAGCATGAAAAAAAAATAACAACATTATAAAATGATGAGATACGTGCAAATGTATGTTTTTATATGAAATTGCCAACCATGAAGGAACTCGGCCTATAAAGCTTACACTGTTGTCATCAATAGATTTGCTAGCAAGTTTAGGAAACAGGATCTTTGAAGCTATGAGGTCCTAAAGTATCACTATTCTCACCGCTGTTTTGATATCTATAAACAGCATTACACCAATGGTTAGTGAGAGCACATTGTGGAAGTAAATTACTCTTCGTCATGCGTCAACGAGAGCTACTTTCATCACTTGAACCTAGAAAGAATACAGTGACTTATCCATTGAACCTAGAAAGAGTGATTCTCTCCTTGAAATAATCGCATATGGTGCTCAGTAGTTGCTCAAGGTTGACTTTCATTCAACAATAACACGAGGCTGACAACGAGTGTCTAATGAGCGAAGTTCATCAGACAACGGGTTTGTCCAACATTTCAACTTGGGTTTTCTATTTTGTTTCAAGTCAACTATGGGAATAAATAGGCCTCGTCCAAATTCTTAATCCTTTGGAGCAACACGTTGGGTTTTCTATTTTGTTTCAAGTCAACTATCTCTCCAATCAAATTAAATATCCTTCCATCCAATCATTATTTTCATTTTTCTCTCTATCTCTCTCCAATCATTACACATCTCTCTAATTATTACTTTTTCCAAAAACTCATCCAAACACTATCTCAAAAAATTTCTCAAAAAATTTCTTCTCAAAACTCTAAACCAAACACAGTGGTTGAAATTTTCCAGCTCTTCATCAAAGCCCATGGGCTGAAATTCCATGTTCCATGCGCAGTTCCAGTGGTCCGAGAGAATTATATATGGCCGACATTAAAGTAACAAATTGCCCTTCTTAGTGCTAAAACAATAACATCAATAAGAAGATCTAAACTACAGTGACACTAAAATATGAGAATTATATTCGCATATTTGGTTGATATCTTTTTTTCATCCAATTCACGTATTCATTATATTCATTTTCGTAGGAGTATGTTGGACTAGCACAACAGAAAGGCAGACATTGCACATGAGAATGGAATACAAGAGATCTATACTCAGGCAAGATTGAAAGTGGTTTCTTTGACAGCGCGCTAATCTAATATGCTTCTTCCAGTACGTTACAAGTCATATCTGATCTCGATGCACAATCAATTCAAGATGTCATAGTAGATGAAGCTTCAATCTGAATGTTTGCAACATCTTGTACATTTCATCTGCTTAGAACACCTATAGGTATGTTTTTTCTTTCTTTTTATTCATAATCTTCTGAGTTACGAACATCTTTTTTTGGTTTCCTTCCAACTTTCATGGTGGCTGGCCTTGATCTCTCTTCCATTAGAACTTCTTTTAGGTATGTTTTTTTCTTTCTTTTTTAGTCATAATCTTCTGAGTTACGAACATCTTTTCTTGGTTCCAACTTTCATGGTGGCTGGCCTTAATCTCTCTTCCATTAGAACTTCTTTTTGGGTCTTATAGCACCAAGGTTGAAATTTGAGAAGCTAATGGTGGATGCAACTTTCATGTGTTGGTTAAGCCTTAATCTCTCTTCCAAGTAGAACTCAGTTTGCTTTCATTTGAGTTTGTTTTTCCTAGTTGCACGTGTGAGTGCAAAATCCTTGCAAACCAGTTTTAGGAGGTGGTTGGTTACATGGTAGTAGGAGTTTGTTTAGCAGCCACGTGTGGTGCATGGGAACGTTGGTTCTGTTAGATAGTTACAGAAATTGTAGGAGTTAGTTTTGGGAAGACTTCCTTGCAAAACAAAATTGTTTTTCCGTTATGTGTTTTTTTTTTTTCCGTCTATAAATAAGAGGAGATGCATCCAAAACTAGTTATTATTATTATTTTTAATAAATTGTTTGACATTTTATTTTGCATTCTTATGTGTGTTAGAATTATGCTCCAAAACTAATTATTATTATTATTTTTAATAAATTGTTTGACATTTTATTTTGCATTCTTGTAGATTATTATTTTGGGTAACGTTATTATTTAATGTCACATAAGATGTGAACATAAGGCCCCTTGGGTATTTTTGTAGAAAAAACATGCTAATGGTTAATGAACCAGAGGCGGGGAGTTAATTGTTTATTCATTTAACTTTGACCTAAAAGGCTTGTATAAATTAATTGTTTATTCATTTAACTTTGACATTGTCAGTCGGTGATATTAAATTAAAGGCTATATACGGACATGTTGGGTTATGTGGGTGATAGTTAATTTATATAAGTGTTTAACGAGGAATCTACCATTCTCAAAGTGAGAAAGTATATTCAAGCAATTTTCACATTAATGTTGAACCAGGAAAAACCGACTGGTGTGTTTTAGTAAAATGTTTTTCACTAAATTATATATGCATATATATACTATACTACAAGAAGGATTTTTGGCAATGGGTCACTCCTAAAAGTGTTCTCGACTTATTTTTATGGTGGAAAGTCTTGTATTTAAAGAAGTTAAGAGTAATTTGGGATGTTACTTCATTGGCGGTCTTATGGACAATTTGGAACCAAAGAAATGCTTGCGTTTTTTAGCATGCCGTCACTGATTGGGACAAAACTGATGAACTCATCAAGATAAGAATTGCGTTGTGGGTGAAACCAAAAATCGGAAGAAGGGAGCTCTCAATTGATGATTTTATTTTCAATTTCAAGAGTATTCTGAAATCAATGTAATTTTTATTAGTCTTCTTGTTCTTCTGGATTGATCTTCTGGGTTTGTCTAGCAAATTTTTTGCTAGCTTTTGTTCGGTTGGCTACTTGCTAACCTTTCTTTCTTTCTATCCAGGGTCTGTTGTGGGGATGCGTCTAGTGATCTTTTTCATCTAGTCGGGTTGTTTCTCCCCCCTCATTCCCTTTTAATCTTTGTAATTCTTCAAAGATTAATAAAGTTTTTTGCCGTTAAAAAAAACAAGAAGGATTTTTGAATTGCTTTTTGGGCCAACTAGAAAGTGAAAATTAAGAATGCCATGCATAAGCTAGGGTTTTGACGCTGTGAATTTATCCATGCCTATTAGCTTATGGGAATATAAGTTGGTGGAAGGAAATTAGTAGACAATTGTAGGAAAGGGCCTCACTTGTAATTCTCTGTTTTCAGGGGTTCAATTGCAATGTGTTAATGGACATTATTGTGATTGGTGGAAGATATATAATTATCTCTTTATGTGATAATTAAAAAGAATATATAGGATAAGTGTTATCCTGAAACAAAAAAAAGAGGTCTTTTATTTGTTTTCCACAACTGAAAGATAGAGATCCCTAAGGATCCCACCTAATTGCAAACTCTATCTATGAGAGTCTATTTATTAGACGTTAGACACAAAAGATTGGTCATCAGAATTTTTGAGTGTCTCACAAAAGTAAAACACATAGAGAGAAAAAAGTTGCAAGGGTGAATCACTGAGGAGGCGAGACGCTTGGATTGCTAAGTGAGGAATCGAAGAACTTGGGGGGCGCAGACCCCAATGCACAAGACTGCGTCTTTGTGCAGCCTCATGGCGCGGTCGTGCTGTCATCTTTCCGACGATCGGAGACGTTCATCGCGTAGAGCTCGTCGAGTACTACAAGTGTGCCAAAAATCATATCGATCGAATATCTTTAAGTGCCTCATCGGAACACAAATAACGTAAAAAGTGGTTTTGATCCCGTGTTTGTATCCATTTGTGTTCCATTTCTTTTTAAGTTATTTGTGTTCCGATGAGGCACTTAAAGATATCCGATCGAGTTGATTTTTGGTACACTTGTAGTACTCGACGAACTCTACGCAGTGAACTTCTCCGATCGTCGGAACGAGGCCGGAGCCGCCGCTCCATGGCTGCACAGCACGGTGTTGTGCATCCCATGCACAGCACCCCCCCAAGGTCCGGAATCGAAGGCATCAAGACAAAAGGTGAAATACTCGGAAAAGATATTTATTATTATGTATTCGAGTGGTGTTATTTTGTTTTATCAAAAGTGTTTGATAAACAAGAATATTTTTCCGCAATCCAACAATGTGTTCATAAAAAGTTGGATTCCCAAAACAGGAGCAACAATTTGGGACGGATGGAGTATAATCTAATAATCTAACTTATAAGTGGTACCAAATGGAACAATTCTCGCGCACCGGGTGCAAAGTAACCTTAACTCCTCTTAAGACCTCTTATCCCACCCGTCAGATGAAGCAAAGATATATTGCCAATGCTCTCAACGATTTTTCTGATTTCTATTTGTCTAGTGCACGTGTTCGCCGAGCACTAGAGGTAAGATCGAATGAAATTGCTAATTGGACACCACCGCTGAGGGGTTCATTGAAGATTAATGTGGATGGGGCTCTTGATAAGAGGAAAGAAAATGGGAGATGTGGGTATTGTTGGGAGAGATAAGGTGGGTCAGATGGTGTTGGTGGCGGCAGTTCCTCTGTCAAACGTATGGTAAACAGAAATGGTAGAAGCGGTGGGCTTCCAGTATGCCTTCGAAGCTATAGGAAATCGGTTTGGGGCAGACTTTGTGGTGGAAGGGGATGCACAAGGGATCATACAGATGATACAAGGCGTAAAATGTGCTAGTTCCAGTGTGGCTGTAGTCGGGAATGATGTCGTGAATTTAGCTCGTTTGTTTCATTCTATTTTGTTTTCTTTTGTTCGACGTAACTTAAATAGGGTGGCTCATGAAATAGCCAAATATGTCCTCTCTATTGAGCTTCCTACCACCTAGAAAAGGGATTTTCCAGACTGGGTGTGTAGACAAGCTTCCTTAGATATTTCGTCTTTGCAGTAATCAATAAAACTTCTATCGATTGACAAAAAATAAATAAATAAATAAATATATATATATATATATATATATAGGGTTCGGCTCTTATCCGGACTTTTAATTTCCGCACCTCGTGATCCAAAATTTTTTTGACGAAAACGATCTTCATCAAGCCCTTCCATGTGTTTTTTTGAAGATTTCAGCCTTGGAAAACACCTTTTGAAAACTTGTCTTCAAAAAAATATCGGGAAGGTGGAGTCCCGACTCCGGGACTTGACTAGATAAATATATATATATATAGGGTTGATTTATCCGGACTTTTAAAAACCCTGTAAAAAATTTTTTTACATTTTTGCGAAAACCGCTTGGACAAGCCCTTCCCGGTATTTTTTTTTGAAGATTTTCCTGGGACCCTTGAAAACACTCTTCTCGAACACATTGGACGGATCGGATTTTCCAAAAAAATTTGTAACACAAAAACCCCATTTTTCCTTAAATCCGGATAAGAAAATTTCCAAAAAATGAGATTTGCAACATTATAATAGCTTTTATGATTTTGAAAATTTTGTAGTGTGGAAATAAAATTTCAAACAAGATCCATATATATAGGTTTTATAATAGCTTTTATGAAGCAAGACGAGAGGAAACAAGATCCATAACCCATATTTTTGACCAAGATAAGAAAATGAGATCGAATTAAAGGCTAGTATACACGTATTTAAAATGTAAAAGTTGTCATCTCATTCTTCTTCTTCCTATCAGTCATGCAGGAAGCGACTCAGAAGGAATAAAGGATCCAACATGATTATGCTTATTAGCCTTTAAAGTAAGAGAGGATTTGGGCTATATGTGCAAAAAAGTCTTGCAATGGTCGTTGTCTCCAGGACGCCCGTTAGATATTCCAATTATTACTATTGCATTTTTAATGGTTAAACTTAACGCATATAACAGAAAATCATATTCCAAAGTTATCGTATCTTTGACCCGACGCGACTACAATTTAGTGATGGTTTACGAATTGAGACAGCTTTTTTTTTTGTCAATCGATAGAAAAGAGATCAATTACATCACATATGAAGTACAAAGTACCAACCCGGGACACTACATGAATTGTGAGAGTCCACGAGACAACCAAGCCCAACAACTTAATCAATACAAGAAATAAGCCTATTACAGGGTAGAAACAGAGAAAGAAACAAATAAAGGAAAAGTATCCCTGCACACAGGCACGAAGAATCGAACTCCTGGTCTCTTAGTGAAATGCAAGAGCCCTGGCCAACTAAGCTAGCCCCGTTGGTTGAATTGAGACAACTTGACTTGGACTGATCTTGGTGAATTGACTCTACGATAGTTTTTGTTAGAAGTACGTCAAGGCACAAAAATTAATTGGCACATTAGCAAATCTTCATTCATTGATATTTTAATTTTGATGTCATCTACAGAAAATGTATTGACTAACGCAAATCAGTTGTGATCAGTGAAGTCTTCAAAGTATCTCCAAATAAAAATCAAACTCTAGATATTAGACAATCGTCATTTGTTGATATTTTAATATTGGTGACATCTACAATTAAAATCTATACCTTAAGGCTAAATACCGTTAACTTTTTTTTATCTGAAATACCGTCATGTTCTACTTGTTTAACTACAAGAAAGAGAAAGGAAAATTGAGACAGCTTGACGTCGAGTGATGATGTATACTAATCCCTTATAATTTGTAAATAAAAGATCTTAACATAGACAAATTGGGGTCGTCATCGAAAATTATTGGAGTCTGTACTTATTCTTTTTGTGTTTGGGAGGTGATATGATTTTATTGTGTCTAAATACTTCACTCTGTTGATCAAGAATAATTGAGAAGCCTTTGCCATGAAAAATGCTTGGATTGTCATCACAAGAGGCATAAGCATAAGCATTTCATTTTCATTTCATGGTAAAGTTTTTCTATCCATCTCATTGGTTTATTTGTTTAGGAGTCTCATGGGAAAAAACATGGTTTTTAAATCAATGCATGGCATTGAGGTTTCTTGTTTTGCCTTTGGGTTGATAGACAAAAAAATTCTTAGGCATTTAGAGTGTATGTGTCTTGCCTTGGGTTGAAATAGCATGGATTTCTTAGCCATTTTTGAGATTCAGAGGCTTCTAAACCATTTTTGTAATTCAGAGGCTAAAGCGCCCGATGCCCTTTGTAGCACAGTCGGCGCCCTTGACAGCGCTTGCACCGCCCTCTTGAGCACTGGAGTACTACCGCGTTCTTCCTTGTTCTAGATTTTAGAATTATGTTTTAAAGGAATCTGAAGAGCAGGCCCGAGGCCCTTGTCCATGCCCTCGGTGCCCTATGAAGGGTTGCCTCTGACTGGTCAATTCTAGGGTGCATGTCAGACAATATAAATTCATATTTTTCACTCTTTTATGGTACTAGTGTGAGATAGCCCACTTTAGAGAGAGAGAAACATTTTTCCTCTTATATACCTGTCTTTGTTTCTCTTTGGATGATTTAAATCTTGCATTTGATCATCTTATATCATTCTAGAGAAATACTCTAATTATTCTCTCGAGTTTAATTTAGTTTTTGTGATCAAAACCTTCATCTTTTCCTACAAGATCTATTCGCGTCATACCTATTTAACAATTTAACTAGTAGTATTCGTTTTAATTTAAATGTTTGACTCAAATTTGGTTGTTTCCTTTTCAATCCCAATAATCATGAAATTTGTTAGCCAATTATTTGTTTTAAAATAACAAATCCACAATGATATGCACAACAATTTTTTATTCATTTTTCAATTTGAAGTGGTAGAAAAACAATAATCTTAATTACAAAAAAATAATAATAAGTAAACCAAGAGTCCATGTCATTTAGCACTAGGAAACAGAGGACGGCTGCCGTATACTTTCTTTTATATATGGCAGGTTTGAAGGTGTTTTGGATGAAACCTTGACATTTCTTGTTTCAAACAGAGGCAGAATTTTTAGCCGTCCAAGTAGTTATACTTGAAAACGTTATTTAAGGTTGGAATCCTGTTGTCCGGCCAACCATTTGACATGAAGAACAAAGGCGGCAAGTTTAGTTACGCTGATAACATTGACAAGTTGCTAATGTTGTTCGGAACTTTGGGTTGTATTGGAGATGGGTTGATGATGCCTGGTCTCATGTTCGTTCTCAGTGGACTTTTAGGAACTTATGGAAGTGACGAACTCCACTCTACCGATATCTCTTCGGCCAACCACACGGTGGACAAGGTATGAACAAATATTTTCTGTAAGAATTAACTAGGAAATACACTTACCGACAGAAAGTGGAATTGAAGAACAATGAGCTTCTTCATGTATTCTCATCCTTTAGTTGTTCTCAAGATATTGGAAATTGCATGAATGATATATATATCCATGTGAACTCTCATGAAGCTACTACTATCAAAACAGGAAATAAATCTCTTTTCTTTACTGGAAAAAAGAGGTTGGAGAACCAAAAAAAAAAAAAGGAGATCCATTTTCTATTTCTCTGATCTTCATAGCTCTACAAATCCGATTCGAGTACACTTCGACATGAATAAAAACATTGTCACTCTAAGAGCGTCTTGTGTTGCCCAAGATTTATATATGCTACGAACTAAGAGCTTCTCTGATAACTGTTATTAGAGGCGTTTGATTTAACTTTACATCCTACGTAGTTACTCGACTGGTATGTTTTCTGCAGTATGGACTCAAGTTGTTGTATATAGCCACCGGAGTTGGACTATCAGCTTTTGTGGGTACGTAAAGATTTAGTTTGGGAGTTCACATACTTCCATTGTCATGGAAAGATTTTCGTAACATGCTTTACGAAACAG
>JADGMU010001140.1:0-20771 GCA_016920895.1 Vaccinium myrtillus | reverse complement strand
GCAACCACGTTAGTGCCAAGTTCGGACGGTGGTGGTCCGGGAAAGCACTCCGACGGAGGGTGAAATTTACTGGAGAACTTAGAGAGAGAGAGAGAGAGAGTGAGTAAATGAGGGTATTGAATGAAGAGAGAGGGATCCAGAGTGAGGTAGGCGAGGGCCTTATTTATAGGCGAGGAGAGGCTTGTCCCTCACGCTCCTCGTGAACCTCACGCGTACCGAGGTGACGTCTGGGGTGATTGGACGTCTGTCGCTGAAGCGGCGCCTCGACCGAGCCCCTGACATCTGAAGTGACCTTCCAATACCGAGGTCGATCGACTCGGTTCGGATAGTGCTCGGAAGCAGGACTTCCCAAACTGCCGAGGTCCCGGCAGATCTCTTCATCCGGGCACATACCCCTGAGGGGATGGAGGTCTCTCCGAAGACACTGAGGTTGGGCGGTTCAAAATCGTCGGCAACCATTTTATGCCACCGAATGCGCATATATATACTCTTTATTCTTCCTCAGAGAACTCAGCATCTGCCAATTTCTTTTCAATCATTTTGCACCTGCATGAAAACGAAGAAGAAATGCTATCCATCACTCAGAGTACCAGAGATTGACTAAGAGTGCAGTGCCCGCTCCTTTTGCTGATAATGGTTATGCATACAAGTTCTTTTCAAGGGAAAAAAAACACCCTCTTCAGTAATCCGAAATTACAAAATTGTAATTTATCGTTCCTTATTCTTTCCTCTCTCTAAAGTTTTTCTCCATCTGCCACCATTCCTGTTGGTGCAAAATCCGGGAGTCTTCGGGAAACTGAACTTGTTGAGGATGGAACTTGCTTCGAGGCACGTTACTATGTCGCTTTCCGAAAACAGTATTCGCCCCCACCGTTTGGTGTGCACCGGGTTGATAGCGAATCTGTCCGAGGATACAACGAAGCCTGATCAATTCAATGATCTTCTGCCTGCGTCCGCACAAACGAAGGACAGACAGAATAACGAGTCAAAATGAATCGAAAGAACCAAGGAATTGCTGGCACCGTTTCTGCAGTAACGGTACAGCAAAACTAGAAAGCAATCTGTAGTAATTTTGGCAGAGTAACAAGGCTAGAATTTCGTATATAGTGAATTTAATTTGGGTGTTATTTATAGACCCAAATGTACCCTTTCACTTTAGGACACGCCCCTTAGTGAATAGACTTGAGTTTGGGTCATAACCCTCCGTTTAGAGTTGCATCCGTTCATGAACTAGTGTCTGAAATCCGCGTCCAAACACACCGTCAGCGACACCTTACCGCAAAATGGCAATAAGAAAGGGCGCCTGCAAAGTGCGCCATCAAAGCGCCACACAGCCCACTGCCACGCTCACGCACGCGCGTGCGCGGGGGTGCGAGTGCGTATGAGTGTGTTCCATCACCGGCTACGCCGGTAATGCACGTAGCACCATAGGTGCCTTAACACTATGTGAACATTATAGGAATGTTCCCATATATATACCACTCAACCTTTTCCTCACTAGCCAATGTGGGACAAAACCAAAACACAACTATAAAAGCTTTCTAAAAGGCACAAGGAATATTTTGATAAAACCCCAAATAAAAACCCATTTATTTTGATAATTTCCAACAATTCCTTCCCTCTTAAAATGCAATCTTTCGTTCTCTTCTCCCTTCTCACGCAAACATCCCCGCCAGCAATGTTTGTCCTCACAACCAGTGAAGCATCTCTCTTCGGTAATCATTTATACTCCGTTGTATATTCACCTATGCCATGTATAAAAGTGGGATCTTTGATTAGTCAATCGCATTTTGACCAAAGGCAAACGGGATTCATGTTTTCCAGATTAACACTAGTTTGGTTAATTAGGAACTCCAATTCGATAATTGTTGTCTATCATAGTTATAAACTACTAGCACTCTTCATAGTTATACTACTAATAATATTGCCGTGAGGGCAATATTTTCCATAGTCATAAACTATCATAGTCATAATGTGAATTACATGTTCGGACTAATATCACAACCATAACTACTGACACTCTCATAAGTGATTTATTGAGAAACAGCCATGACATTATTCCATGTCACTTCACCTCATTGTAAAATCCTCATTTCAATTCAAGAGAGAAAACCTCACAAATATAGTAGACTCGCTTTTTATCCATGGTTTCCATACTTATTGTTTCGGGCGCCTTTGTATCCATTAAAACGTGTGAATACCCATTACAAGTATATAAACCAATGCTCTAAATAATTTAACTTATAATTAAACTTGTGGGACGTAGTTGTCTAGGACAATTAAGTAATCATAAATAGTAGAATCAAACCATTCTACACGATTAGAAACAAACCATTCTACCGGTTTGTTTACTCTCTAACAGGCCTTGGAGACCAGCAATTTGAAAATGGCTTCCAAAATATTAAAACCTATATATCTAGCTTAGTATATGCATAAAGCAAAACATCCGATATAATTTAAATAGCCACCAATTTGGTTAACTAGCAACCACGTGTCCCTCAGTACTATAAACTTGTACATATCCCAACACGATTATTTGATTGGTAGTAATAACCGACAAACACCGCTCATTCAGAGCCATATAACACATTACCGCATCATATAAATATGACCATGACCATGACACAAATACCATGTCATGTGTCACCAATCAGAAGCCACTTGAACCTTGAATATAAAAATGTATCAGAAAACATCCATGGTAATATTGAAAAAATAAATTCCTTCAAAAAAAAAATTAACTCGATTGAATATCGTTAAGTCCCTCATTGGAACTAAAATAACTTGAAAAAAATGGGTTCAATAGTTTTCATCTAGTGTTTCAAGTTTTATATGTTCTGATTTTTTTCAAGTTATATGCATTCCGATAATGGACTTAACGATATTCGATCAAGTTGATTTTTGGTGGAGTTGCAGTACTCGACGAGCTCTACGCGGTGGACATTTCCGATCGTCGAAAAGATGCCTGCACGGCGCCTAAAGCCGCCGCACAGCACGCTGCGCAGCACCTCCCCTCTGTCCATATAAACATAACCGTTGCATGTAATATAAAAGCATGAGCCAATTATCAAGAAATCCTACTAGAGAGAGAGAAAGAGACGGCCAACAGTTATGAACAAAAAATAACACAACTATTCCGTAGTAGTATTAACCAACGGATCCCATTTACAACTGTTGTGAACCGCCGTGCCGTTTGCCTAACCAATGTGTCATATGCTCACTATTTCAAAACATTACTACAGTAATTTGAAAAATTATACTACCATTGTTCCCAACAGGTGCCGTTTCAGTAGAGATATGAAGGTGAAAAGTGCCAATTATATGACCAACAAGTGCCATTCCACTAAAAGTAACAGTGATATATTAATTCCCTTTTTTATAAGTGTAGACACGCCTTTTCCTTAAGACAAATCATTCTACAAAGGGTCACCAAGGCAATTATGGCCACCGTTTAAACAATATGTAATGGCCTAAAACCGAAAGCAACGGCCCGAAGCCAACTCTTTTAAGCGGTGCAACAATTAGTATATTAACGGTCAAATTCACCGTGCATAGCCATTTAAGGACATGTTTACACACCCCTTATTTGGGTGTGTATGATACACAACACACCCTTATAAAAGTTACGGATTTTTTTGTAAAAGTTATGATTTCTTTTTATATAATTTACAAGACACACCAAAATGTTACGAATCATATTGGTGAAAAGTTACGAAAAACTAAAAAATGTTACGATTGCCCATGAAGTGGCACAATCCGGACCATACAAAAGATGCATATGGTACACCCAAATAAAGAGTGTGTATTGTAGCCATTTCTGTTTAAGCAATTCACATGTAGTAATAAAGCACTTAAAGGAATAAAAGAAACAACACTCCTAATACCCACAAAACTTTTAGAAACACACTAACAGCATATGAACACAAATTGATACATATAAATGCAAATAGCCATTACCTTGTAAAAGATGAATTCAAGGAAATCCATTCAATTATTGTATTTAGCCATACCCATATCAATAGATGCGAATCCTATCTAAGTGGGTTAGATATTACTCACTTGACATTCTTCAAAAAAGAAAGAAAGCCAGACAAACCTCGCCCTTCTCAATTAGCAATAGAGGAAAAAACTTTTGTCGTCCAAGCGGTGCCATGACCCTCACAGCATAATTACGTATCTTTACAACAAAACAATTGTACGCTGCTTTTGTCTTCAATTTTTTCCTCCAAACAAAAAATAATATTCTTCCATATCTTGCAAAATATTGTCTTAAGATTGTTAGTGCAAACTCGGCTGCCATAGTCGAGTCTGTAATTATGTTCTGTTTCTTTGATCCCCAAGAAACCGCTCCACCACCCAGAGTGAAGACCCATCCACTTGTTGACAAGTGATCTTCATTCTCAGCTATCCAGCTAGCATCCGTGTATCCTTCTAGAACCGATGGATACCCACTATAGACTATCCCATAGTCTATAGTTTTCTTTAAATATCTCAAAACCCGATTAACCGCATTCCAATGAATATCACTCGGGTTATGCGTATACCTACTCGGTTTACCCACTGCATAAGCAATGTCCTGCCGAATAGATGTCATTGCATACATCAAGCTTCCTATTACTCTAGAATAATCTAGTTGTGACACTGCTCTGCCTGTATTAGGATACAACTTTACATGTGGATCATAAGGTGTAGAAATCGGAGTACAGTCAAAGTGATTAAACTTCTTTAGTATCTTATCAATATAATGAGATTGAGAAAGGACTATATTTCCTCCTTACCTTGTAATCCTAATTCCTAGAATTACATCAACTACACCCATATCTTTCATGCTAAAACTAGATGAAAGCATATCATTTGTGCTTTGTATGATATCTAAATCAGTCATAAAGATAAGCATATCATCCACATACAAACACACGATTATACATCGGTTTTCGGTAAATTTGCTATATACATATTTATCTGATTGGTGTATCATAAACCCGTTTGATACAATTACCTTATCAAACTTCTCATGCCACTGTTTAGGTGTCTGTTTAAGTCCGTAAAGAGACTTAAAAAGTATGCATACTTTGTGTTCTTGTCCTTGCACAACAAACTCTTCCGGTTGCTTCATATAAATTTCTTCATCCAATTCACCATTAAAAAATGCAGTCTTAACATCCAGTTGGTGAATATGAAGTTTATGTATCGAAGTTATAGCAAGAAGAACTCTAATAGTAGAGATTCTCACTACCGGTGCATAGGTATCGAAGTAATCAATACCTTCATTTTGCGTAAAGCCCTTGGCAACCAACCGTGCCTTAAACTTGTCTATCGTGCCATCAACTTTCATTTTCTTCTTGAAAATCCATTTACAACCAATGGCTTTGGAACCGAGTGGCAAATCAGCAAGAATCCATGTATCATTACCCATGATAGAATCCATTTCATCTTGGATTGCCTCTTTCCAGAAAGCACAATCTTGCGATTTCATAGCCTCCCCAAAGGTCAAGGGATCCGATTCCACATGGTATGATTACAAGTGGTGTCTCTAGTTCCTTCAACTAGATACACTATAAAGTCAGGACCAAAGGACTTAGCCACCCGAGCCCTTTTACTTCTCCTAAGTTCGATCTGTTCCGTAGGTTCTGCCTCTGTTTCAGGCCCATAAGAGATTGGTTCATTCTCTTCATTAACCTCTTTCGAAATAGGAACAAACATATTTTCATAAAACACAGCATCCATTGATTCAATTATGGTATTAACCCCATACAAATCATTTGGCTCGGAAACAAGAAACCTATATGCCTTACTATGTAAAGCATAACCAAGGAATATGCATTCAATTCATTTTTGGGTTAATGACCTGGACACCCCCTGTACGTATACGTTTTCTCCCAAACACCCCCTGCAAGAAAAAAATCTACGACGACACCCCCTATAAGTACTAAAACCTCTTGACCTCTAACTCCGTTAACAGAACGATATAAAAGACGTATTTGCCCCCCACTATCTTCCAGTGATGAAAATAGCCCCCCATCAAACTGTTCCATGAAACTGTATCGCGCTTTCACATTATCTCAAAAATTTTGATTCCATCTTTCAAATTCCCACAGACAACAAGAACCGTAGCTAATGCAATTTCATCAACAAACTCTTCTTTTGATTGCCTTGTATAAAAAAGAGAAATTGCCTCTTCTGGTTTCCCATTTCGAGAATACCCAGAGATCATTGATGTCCAATTTATAGTCATTCACATTGCAAAAAAAAAAAATTGATCAAAACTAAAATCGAAGACAAAAAACTAACTCTCATAGGGCCTTAGATTTATGGTCAAAACTAAAATGAAAGACAAAAAAGTGCAAAAAAAAAAAAAGAAAAAAATCTTCACCCCAGTCTCCACACACCGCTGCACCTCACCGGCCACCGATGGCCATCAGCATCATGCCGCTGCTGTTCCGCCCACCTCTAAAACGCCGCGCCCCCAACTCAGTCCCCAGTACGTCGTCGGCAAAAAATAGATCTGAGAAACCCTAGTATAATTTCCCAAACGAAACTCAAACGACAGTTTCGAGCAGATCCGAGACTAGGAGAGAGGATAGAGACGGTAGCTCAGCCGCAGAAAGTGGTGATTTGCTGATGGGGGAAGTTCTATGGTGAAAATGAATACATATACATATATATATATATATATAGCCCTTCCGCGTAATCGAAAATCGAGCTCGCCTCAGTCCCCCGTACATTGTCGGCAAAAAATAGATCTGAGAAACCCCAGTATAATTTCCCAAACGAAACTCAAACGACAACTTCGAGCAGATCCGAGACGAGGAGAGAGGATAGAGACGGTAGCTCAGCCGCAGAAAGTGGTGATTTGCTGATGGGGAAGTTCTATGGTGAAAATGAATATATATATATATATATATATATATATATATATATATATATATATATATATATATATATATATATATATACATACACCCATGGAGCTCGAAAATCTGAACTCCCTGAGGTAAGAAGATATGGGTGAAATAGATGCAAAGGCCAAACAGAAGATATGGGTTTTTTGATGTAAATTTCACGTAAATGGGAGAAAAGGGGGAGAATGGGGGGAAAGGAGAGGGAACATGGGTGGGGGTATATTTGGTAGATCACGTTATAATTTTTGCCAAAATTTAACGGTAGGGGGGTCAAGGCCTAACAGAAGGTAGGGATGGGGGAAAACGTATACTTAGAGGGGGTGTCGTCGTAGATTTTTTTCTTGCAGGGGGTGTTTGGGAGAAAACGTATACGTACAAGGGGTGTCCAGGCCATTAACCCTTCATTTTTCACCAAATTTCTTCCTTTTGGGTTTTGGCAATCTCACAATTGCTCTATTACCCCAAGTTTTAAAATAATTTAGGTTAGGTTTCTTCTTTTTCCATAACTCATATGGAGTTATTTGTGACTTCTTGAGATGTACCCTATTCAAAATGTAAGCAGCGGTAAGTATGGCTTCGCCCCACAAACCAGTGCCTAATCTTGAATTGCTAAGCATAGCATTAACCATCTCTGTTAAAGTCCGATTTTTCCGATCAGCCACTCCATTTTGTTGTGGAGTATATGGTGTCGTTTTCTCATGAATTATGCCTACTGACTCACAGTAATCAGGAAAATAATATTCATCACCCTTATCATACCTTAAACTCTTTATTGTTTTTCCACATTGATTTTCAACTTCAGTTTTGAAACTTATAAACTTTTCTAGAACCTCATCTTTTGAGTGCAACAAATAAACATGACAATACTTAGAAAAATCATCTATAAAAGTTACAAAGTATTGCTTGCCTCCTCTAGTAGGGGTGATATGCATGTCACATACATCACTATGAACAAGTTCTAACAAAGTTGTAGTTCTAACAATTTTAGGAAATGGAACTCTAGTGATTTTAGTAAGTGAACACGCATTGCATTTATCAACCATATCAACATCATACTTAGGAATTAAATCTAATTTAACCATCATATCCATCTTCCTAGTACTAACATGTCCTAAACGATTATGCCATAAAGAAAGAGAATCAAGCAAGTAAGCAGAAACTGTGAATCTGTTATTAACGTTGAGTTTGTACATGCCCTCACAAACATAGCATTTTCCAACAAATGTGTCATTCTTAGACAGAACAAATTTGTTCGCCTTAAACATTAGCCTAAGGCCATGCTTATAAGCAGGCTACCAGATGCAAGATTTTTCCTAACTTCTGGTACATGGTAAACATCGGTCAAAGTCAAAACACTCCCAGAAGTGAACTCCAAATCCACTTTGCCCTTGCCGTTGATAGGAGCGGTAGACGAATTCCCCATGTAGAGAAACGAACCATAATCAACCACTTCATAGTCAGACGAATTCCCCTGAGTCCATCCACCAGTTTCCGGCATCCCCAACCATGTTAGGCTTTTTCCCTTTCGGGTCATCGTCCCGGTTGTAGCCTTGCCAGACTTTCTGTTTCTTATGTTTACCCTTGTTGGAACATTTTCCTTCTTCCACCACATGAACTTTGGAGGTACCAGCCCCAAGTTCTTCCTTCTCTTGACGCCTTGTCTGTTCCTCCATTGCGAGATGAACAGCCAATTGCTCCAGCGTAAGTTCCTCGGTTTGGTGCTTACAACTTTTCTTGTAGTCTTTCCAAGGAGGAAGTTTATCGATCACAGAAGACACCACGATCTATTCATCCATGTTCATGTTCTTAATCTTAAACTGGTTCAGGATATGTTGAATTTCATGCAGTTGATCAATCACATACTTGTTGTCTACCATTTTATAACTCATAAATTGACTACCAGAAACTTCTTGCTTGTTGCATCCTCAGTCAAATAGTGGCCCTCCAATGAATCCCACATCTCATTTGCCGTCTCCGTATTCGAATACACATCGAACTGTGCGTCCGAGAGTGCATTCAGAATGTGCCCCTTACAGATGTAGTCATCATTCTCAAATTTCATCATCACCCGTGTCTCTTCTAAAGTCTCATCTTCTTTCTCCTCCGGATACGGTGCAGTGAGAACATACACGACATTCAGTGTCGTGAGCATGAAGTGCCTCTTCTTTTGACAACGCTTGAAATTCCCGCCATCAAACTTGTCCAATTTCACGAAATCCTGTGTCAATTGTCGCAGAGACCTTGATGTTGACGCCATTCCGGAATACTGTTTTTCGATTGTTGGTGCAAAAATTCAGGAGTCTTCGAGAAACTGAACGGCTTGATGATGGTACTTGCTTCGAGGCACGTTACTGAATCGCTTTCCGAAAACAGTATTCGCCCCCACCATTTGGTGTACACCGGGTTGATAACGAATCTGTTCGAGGATACAACGAAGCCCGATCAATTCAATGATTTTCTGTCTACGTCCGCACAAACGAAGGACATACAGAATACAGAGTCAAAAATAGGATCTAAAGAACCAAGGAATTGCTGGTACCGTTTTTGCAGAGTAACGGTACAGCAAAAACTAGAAAACGATCTGTAGTAATTTTGGCAGAGTAACAAGGCTAGAATTCGGTGTAAAATGAATGTGATTTGGGTATTATTTATAGACCCAAATGTACCTTTTCACTTTAGGACACGCCCCTTAGTGAATAGACTTGAGTTTGGGTCATAACTCTCTGTTTTGAGTTGCATCCGTCCACGAACCATTGTCTGATTCATGTCTGAAATCCGCGCGTAGACCCGCTGGTATTAATACCTCCAAACCGGGGTATTGATACAGAAACATTCTGTTTGCGAGAGAGCCCAAAGGTATTGATACCCAGTATCACAGGTATCAATACCAATCCATTCCGGCCCGTACACCACGTCAGCGACACCTTACCGCCACCGCCAAGTGGCAATAAGAAAGGGCACCTACAAGGCGCGCCAACGTGCTAAGTGCAAAGTGCGCCATCAAAGCGCCACATTGCAGCCACACAACCCACTGCCACGCTCATGCACGTGCGCGAGTGCGTATGTGTGTGTTTCATCACCAGTAAAGCGCGTAGCACCATAGGTGTCATGCCACTTAATTCTATGTGAACGTTATAGAAGTATTCTCATATATAAACCACTCAACCTTTTCCTCACTAGACAATGTGGGACAAAACCAAAACACAACAAAAAAAGCTTTCTAAAGAGCACAAGGAATATTTTGAAAAAAACCCCAAATAAATACCCATTTATTTTGATAATTTCCAACAATGTATATATGTAATCACATTAACAGCCGGCAATGACCAAGTCTTCATATTTTAAAATAAGCTGGCTTCATATCCTCCCCTATATATAGTTGTCCCCGGTAATAGCTTTTAGGAATTTCGTGTCACCTTGAAATTACTTTTATATTTTAATTTATATATAATAACTTATATCTATTACATGATTTTGAACATTTTATTTATACTACTCCCTCCCGCCCTTTTATACTGTCGAGTATATTTCACTTTAGGCTGTCTCTTAATAAGTGTATGTTTTGAAAAGTTAATATTTTACTCTTTTGATAAATTAATGGGCCGGTAAAAAGTTAATAGGTAAAAGTGGTAGATAATTTGAAGAGTAGATGTAAAAGTTGATGAGAAAAGTATAAAGTGAATGTAAAAGTAAATGTGATGATTTCCGAAGCAACGCACTTAAAAATGGACGAAGAATGTAACTGAGACCTCTAGTATTATCAACTAAAAGATAATCAGTTTTTTGCATTTGGGGGGTAGCTATGCACCTGGGTGTTTTGCACTGTGCTATGCACCCCTCAGCCGTCTGATCATGTTTTAGATGGCCCGGATGTATTTTGATTTTTTACTAATAAAAAAAAGTCAAAATTAAATTAAAATTGCCGAACACATTCGGACCGTCCAAAACACAATTAGTATCCACACTTTTTTTCTTTTTTTTGTCTTTTAACAATTAAATTCTTACACATAAAATTTTTACTAATAGACAAAAAAGAGAGTGTAGAGATATTAATTTGGGGTTAGAAATCAATCCCTGGAAATATCTATGGACCATGTAGTGTACACCCCTAGTATATATATTTTGCTGTGTGTTGTTTGAATATGGAATTTATCCCGTGCAATTCTGGAAAGCTCCGATCCCATTTTCCATTCGTTTTAAGGATCGGTTTCACTCATATTGCAAAACTCGTTGAGCACTATAGCGTGTCAAAGTTCACGACAATTGGATACCAAATAATATTTGATCGGAACACATTTATATAGAAACAAAATGGGTCGCTGTAGTGCTCCACGACTTCTGCAGTATGGATGAAACCGATCAACGAAATGAACGTGAAACATGGTCCTCATTTTAACGGCTGACAGGCCGTTATTAGTATTTGATTTCCCTATCATTCTCAAATTCAAATATCCAACAAAAAGTCTCTTCACTATTTTTTATTGACCAAGACCTCAATCATCATGTTAACAGCTGGCAATGACCAAAGACCTCCAATAATGCATATCCTTCCTTTTGTTCCATTGTAAGCATACTACCCTTCTATCGTCTTCTCTGCCTGATTGTTACCCCAAATCACTTCTCTTTGCACCCAATTCTGTTTTTTCACACGGAAAAAATGCCTACAACAGTCCTCATCCCTGCTGCTCAGGCAATCCTGAATGTCTTGATTCCACTTGTAACCCAGCAGATTAACCTGGCATGGGGTTTCGAAAAAGACCTCATAAAGCTCCAGAGAAGGTTAGATAACATCCAAGCTTTGCTACGTGATGCTGGGAAAGGGCACATAGAATCGGAAGTCCTGAAAAAGTGGCTAAAGAGTCTGAAGTCGGTTGCCTGCGATGCGGAGAATGTGATGGGTGAGTTGGCATACGAATCTCTTCGAAGGAAGTTGGAGGTAGGAGAAAGGAAGAGGGACCAGGTACGCAACTTCTTCTCGCCCTCTAATCAGGTGGCATTTCGTGTTAACATGACTAATAGGGTGAGTGATATCAATTTGCTATTAGACGGAATTTGTAAAGAAGCAAATGATATCGGTCTTAGGCCAGCAGATCAACTCATGAATGCTTTTGTTCCGACTAGTGTGCGGAGGACAACTACTATACCTTTTGTCGACGAATCAAATTGTGTGGGGAGGGATGGTGATGTTGTAGCAGTGAGAAACATGTTACTTGGCTCTAAAGATGATTTATCAGTCATTGCTATTGTAGGACTGCCTGGAATTGGAAAGACAACACTAACCCAGTTAGTTTATAAAGATGAGGAGGTTGTGGAGTATTTTGGTGATAACAAAATGTGGATTTGTGTGTCAAGTGATTTCAATGTTGAAAGGTTATTGAATGAGATGGTGCAATCTCTTTTTGGAATGAAATCTGAGATACCAAACATTGAAGGAATAGTAAGAAAGCTTGGAGAAAAACTGAACGGAAAGAGATACTTACTCGTATTGGATGATGTTTGGAATACGATTCCAAAAAAATGGGAAGACATGAGATGTTCTTTGAAAGGTATAGGTGGCTCCAAGGAAAGCAAGATTGTAGTTACAACCCGTAGTATGGATGTGGTATTAGCAATGCGGGTGCCCCAATCTCTCACCCATCATTTGCGTAGATTGTCAGCTAATGATAGCTGGACCATGTTTAGTAAAAAGGTATTCACAAGCGGAGGACCAATAGAAACTCCAATGTTAGTAGATACTGGTCGAAGAATGGTAGAAAAGTGTAAGGGTGTGCCCTTAGCGATAAACTCGTTAGGAGGTTTATTGTATGACAAGAAATCTCAAACCAAATGGGAGTCCATTGAGGAGAGTGAAATATGGAGAAGTGAGGGTGAAATTCTTCCAGCATTGAGGCTTAGTTTCCAGCACTTACCCTCACCAAGTTTGAAACAATGTTTTGCTTATTGTTCTATTTTTCCAAAGGACAAATTAATAATAAAGGATGTCCTGATACAGCTTTGGATGAGTTTAGGTTATCTTCAGCCTCTTCCAGAAAGAAATCTGGAAATGGAAGATGTTGGCAATGACTATTTTGATATCTTGTTGCGCAATTCACTATTTCAGGATGTTGAACTTAATGAGAATAACGATATTATTGCCTGCAAGATGCATGATCTTGTACATGATCTTGCTGTGGATGTCTCGGAGGGTAGTTGTTGGACTTTGAAAACCACTGAGGTTAAGGACCATCCCGAGGTTCAACATTTGTCATTGTGTTTCAAGGAAGAAAAAAGGTTAGAATTTCCAAATGAAACTATTGGAAAACTGAGAACCCTATTTTTAACCGGAAATCTCCCCCAAAATTGTGAAGATATCAGTTCTATTCGCGCCTTAAGTATAGTAAAATCTGGTGTGAGAGAGTTATCAAGTTCTATATGCAAATTCATACATTTAAAGTATCTTGACCTCTCAAGGTCTCATTTTGAAAAAGTACCAGGTTTTATCACAAAGCTCTACAATTTGGAAACACTAAGGCTGTCACCGTACTCAAATTTGGAAGAGATTCAAACAGAATTCCATAAGTTGGTTAACTTGAGACATCTTTGTGTTGAAGATACAATATCTAGAAGGATAATGATTCCAACCATGATAGGGCGTTTGACTTCTTTGCAGACATTACCATTTTTTGATGTGGGTAAGGATGAGGGCCATAAAATTGAAGAGTTGGGAAGCTTAAGCAAATTAAGAGGTACATTATGTGTTTACAATCTCCAGTATGTGGCGGACAAGGAAGAAGCACAAAGAGCCAAAATGTCGGGAAAATCAAAAATTACAAAGTTGGAATTTCATTGGAAGAGTAACCTTGGAGAGTCGGACATTAACTATGAGAATGTGTTGGAATGACTTAAGCCTCACAAGAATCTTAGGGGTTTTATACTGAGAGATTTTGGAGGACGAAGATTGGCATCATGGATGACGAGTAAAGATGATCAGTTGTTCCATAATTTAGTGAAGATTGAATTAATCAACTGCAAATTATGTGAAGACATCCCAATACTTGGACACCTTCGGCACCTTGAAGTCGTTAAATTTGTTCGATTGGATAATTTGAAGTGCATTGGCCCTGAATTCTATGGATTGGATGAACGAATTGTTCGTGCTAGTAGAAGTACTGTGGCTGCACCAGCACCAGCAGTATTCCCGGCATTGAAAAAACTCACTATCAGCGGCATGCAGGAGTTGAAAGAATGGTCAGATGTATCATCATTCCCTCCTGCATCCACAAGTATGATGGAGTTCTTTCCTCTTCTCGAGGAGCTGTATATCTCTGAATGCCCTAACTTGATTACAATCCCAGGTCATTTGTTATCCATTCAAGAAATACATATTTCTTCGGAAGGAGTCGTTTTCAGGAAACGCGTGTGTAGACCCTCTTTGACCATAGAGGTAGCTTGGGATTCGAAAAATGTTTGTACTCTCATTGAAAATTTGCTGGAAACAAGCAGGAAATCTGTGAGACGTCTGCATATAAGGAAACTGGATGAGCTGTGTCATTTGGAAAAGCAACTACTAAACCTAGCTTCCCTTGAGGCTTTAACAATTGAAGACTGCCCTAATCTAATGCACATAAGCGAAGAAACAGGAGCAGAATTCAACCGCCTAACGACCCTTCAAGAGCTTTCAATTAGGCGTTGCGATAAGTTGATATGCTTGCCTAAGTTCTTGCTACAACCAACACTTGTATGTTTAGAGATATGCGGCTGTTCCAACTTAATGGAGGTCAACCCAAATGAATTGCGCAACCTCACATCCCTCCAGACGCTGAAAATCCGATTTTGTAACTTGCGATGGCAGCGGTGTTGGCAGGAGGGGCAACTCTGTCTGACCAGCCTTCGAAAATTGGTGATAGGTTGCTTCTTAGAGGAGCTTGATTATTTCCCATGGCCAGAGGTTGGGATGGCCAAAGCTCAAAACCCATTCGTGTCCCTCGAATCTCTAACTTTATTGGGATGGCCAAAGCGCAAGTGCCTTCCTGATCAGCTTCGGCACCTCACTTCCTTAAGAAAGCTGGAAATCAATTATTTCGATGAGTTGGAAGCTCTCCCGGAGTGGTTGGGCAACTTTTCGTCTCTTGAATCGTTGACGCTCATCTGTTGCCATACTCTGACGAGTTTGCCCTCACTGGAAACATTTCAACTTCTCAGAAATTTACAAACTCTCGATATAATCATTTGTCCCCTTCTAAGTGAAAGATGTAAAGAAAGTGGAGAAGAGTGGCACAAAATTGCTCATATTCCACGGCTCCGAAAATATGGTAACTTGGCCAGGCCATTTTTCATTTTTATGATTTTCTTCCCCTCGCCGCTCACGTATACATAACTTGTTCAATCTCTCTCTCTCTCTCTCTCTCTCTCTCTCTCTCACACACACACACACATTTTTGTTTCATTGTCTACAAAGATATATCATGGAACTAAATTCTTTGGCATGATTTGTTTGGCCTTCAGATTCCTGTGAAATTTCACTTCCCCACGGTGATTTCTTCAAAAGTTATTGATGGTTATGATCAATCGTGATATCCGCGCGTATCAATCGTCCGTATCTTCCACATCACATATTTTCTGCGACCCAAGCGACAATCACCGAGGGTGCAGTAATCTACGAAGTTTCTCTGTTTATATTCTCGTGTCCAAAGAAACGATACGTAGAAGAAAGGGAAGAGGAGTGGTACAAGATTGCTGAAATTCCATCCCTCAAAATATCCGGTAACTTCTCCAATTGCTTCTCTCTCTCTCTCTCTCTCTCTGACCTGCTTTTTTTTAAACTATTCATCTCCCTATATATTTGTTTTGCCATGCAGAAAGGGAAAATCGCTCTCATTCAGCTTCCTAGCATTCGATGTGTGGCATCTTACACAATCAACCATTAGCATGTAGTACTTTCTTCTCTTTTAGTGTGGAGTAGATTTTCTAGTGAATTACAAAATGCTTTGTTTCTAATTTCTAGGATTAACATATGTTAATGCTCGCACATATTGCCGTGGTACATAGTCATTGACTTTGGATAGTTGTATTGGTAAGCAATTATGCATAACGAGAAGTCTCATCAAGCTAAATCGTACAAAAGAAAGGGTCATTTCAACCATAGACGGTTCTTGTATGGACTTGGTTTCTTTGGGGTAGAACGAAAATTAGGAGCCGTACGTATGCAAAAGAACAATGTCAGCCGGTCCCGAATAAGTATTCAGTTGGGGCAGAACACAGCTTTTTGGAGTACCCATGCTTCATAGATGGTTATCCTACCTCAACATCTAGGTTTTATGTATCTCTTTTCTGATTTATCCATTTGTTTTTTTCTTTTTTGATAACCGGATATTTATTGCATGCACCTCAACTAATTCTGGAGCCCTGAAGGTAACAATCGGGCATGACCCCCAATGGCCGCAAGAGTTTGCTCCGCAAGAGAAATCGAACTTGAGACCTTTGGTAGGAACAAACCCCTAAGTCCCAAGCCAAGACTACTATGCCAACCCCTTGGGGTTGATTTATCCATTTTTTATGCAATAAATAAAAACGTTAATTAAAAACGATTTCATTTTACAAAGTATGCTTCGTTTAAAAATAATGAATAGTATAGTTTTAGTTATTTGATATTGGTTTCTCGTGCTATTTGCTCACCTTGAATTGTAGTGCTAAGATGAACAAGTGCAGGCCACTAATAATCTAACTTAACAATCAGATCCATGTTGTGCCAACTTCCTAGTTCCACTGGAGTTATTTATTTTCTGATGTTCAACCTTTCGTAGTTGCGCCAGTCGGTTGAAGATATATGAAGGTACAGGCCACCGGAGCTGTTGTTTTGTTTAGTTAGTTAGCTGAATATCTGCAATAGTTATTTCTCATTGGAGCTTCCCTCTCTTTTACTACTCTACTGCTTATCAGATGCAAGTAGTCTCCAGACAAGCCCAAAGAAGAAAAACATTCTCCTGTGTCACAATTGATCAAGAGGCTCCAATGGGATAAAATTTGGCTGATAAGGACATAGAGACTGAAATGGCACCCATAAGGGCCATAACTGTCCAGTGTGGCACATGTTCAGCAGGTAAGAGGTTATTGACAAGCACTCTTCTTTAAAAATGCCTTTTGTCATTTTATAAAATTGGCTCATCTCTTTGGTTGCCGGCATCACAGAATAGGCTTTCAAATTCATAGACATCATGAAGAAAAACCTGGCGGCTGAAAAAACATTTGTAGTGGCAACTCAATTTTGTTTCATTGACGAGAGTTGAGAAGATATATCCGTTAACTAAGGAAACTTGATCTGTTGATAGAGAAAGGTGGTGGGCCACAGAGTTTCCATATTGCTCGTGGACCGTACTTTGAACCTTTCTCTGAATCAAACAGAAGAAAAATACTCCAATCGTGTGCTTCTGCTTCAATCCTATAGGATGGATCAAGCATTGAATTCCTCTCTCACTTTCTCAGGATCTTCCCCTTGTCCTTTTCTTTCATGAATGTTCTAGGTTTCTTTGACTAAACATTTGCATTTGATGTTATTGTAGGATCAATAACTTCTTGTTTCTGATTTTTCCATTTGTCATCCATTAGGTAAAATCTCTCTTAAAACGATAGCATTTTACAGGGTATACCTCATTTTGAAATCATGAACATTGTTGTATTATTTGATATTTATTTCTCTTACTACTATGTCATCCTTGAAGTAAAATGTTGGACTCGTTGCCTTCCAGCTCTAAGATTAACTGCGGGCATTGATAATCGAGGATGCAGAACGTACTCATGGGCGATCAAGATCTTTACGATTCAGATCCATGTAATGCCAAGTTCTTAGTTCCACTGAAGTCATTTAGTTTGTGATGTTCAAGCTCTCTGTCAGTTGCACCTGTTGGTTGAAGATATAATCAACAACAAAAGCCAAATAATCTTGATAAAACAAAATGCTCAAATTGCTTTAAATCGAACCTTCGTTTACTTTCATTTTCCATAGTTAAGAAAAATGAGATCAGGGTAGTCATCTGAATGAAATCTTGTTGCTGCGTTGTTATCAGCAAAGATAATTACATGGATCCAAACAATTTCTCTCAGATTGCTGCCATTGTGTTTGTCTAGCCACAAATCCTTTAATTGGTGTTTGTAAATGGTATTCATGGTTTGTAACTATGTTTTGTCTCGTACGAAAACTACATTTACTCTCTCAAATAGGTATATACTGGATATTTTGTTTCTTTTGTAAGATATGTTCACTTTAAGCTTCATATTTCCGGATCAAAAAGAAGACTTTATGCCCTATATTGTAGTTAGTTGTCCCGTGGTTTCGTTACTTTACACTTGATGTTACAATCGAGAATTCCTCAATCTTAGGTTCTCTTGCACTTCTTCTCTTAGTTTTTCTTCTCGCCCTGTAATCAGTCTGAATTTTTGGTCCCAGTTGTAGCTAATTTGTGGTTATGCCACCGCTTTATTTCTTTTACCTATATGAATGCTCGATCTCTTCATTCATGATATTAACATAGTTTTATATATATGTGTCTTAGTACTTGCACATTTGCTCAGAAACAGCCTCTTCGCATGCAGAGATTAAGGCTCCATAAATCAGAAGTTGACATGGCATCTGAACTCATGGACTGTCGCATCCATCAAATTATTTGTTCCTATTCAACATTGTCCGAGGAGCATTGTGAGTTACTGTTACAATATTTTCTTTAAAGATGACTATTACAAGTACCTAAAATTTCACCACATTATTTTTTCTTTGGCCTTTTTTATGATGTTTTTTTGGGCCAACACTTCAATAGTTTATGCAGTACATGACTACATGTAGTGACGTCTTCAAATGTTTTGAACATTGAGTTAAACCCTACAAATTTTCTCTCGAATGCCAATGCCAGTAGTGATTTGCGTGTAATTAATTTTGTACTAGCTAAACTTACATCGGAATCACATTTCACGACAAAATATGTTGTTACATGAAGGCAAATGCCACCAAAATTGTAGTTTTGTTTAGTAAGTGGGCTGAATATCTGCAACAGTTATTCCTCATTGGAGCTTCTCACTGTTTTACTTACGCTACTTCTTATAAGGTATAATCTCGATTTTTGAATTGATCAAGAGGCTCCAATGGGATAAAATTTGGCTGATGATGACGTAGAGACTCAAATGGCTGCCATAACCGTCCAGTGTGGCATGTGTTCAGCCGGTAAGAGGTTATTGGTACGAACTATATTTCTTCCTCTAAAAATGGCAATGTTGTCATTACTCGTTATATAAAACTGGCTCATCTCTTCAGCTCTTCAGCTTCACACAATAGGCTTTCAAAGCTTTCGTGGACATTATGAAGCAAAACCTGGCAGATGAAACGGGATTTGTAGTGGCAACTCAATTTTGGATTATTGAAGTGAGTTCAGATGACATTTCCAATAGCCCAAGGAAACTTGATCGGTTGATAGAGAAAGGCAGTGGGCCACAGAGTTTCCATGTTGCTGGGTGGACCGTACTTTGAACCTTTTCTCTGAATCAAACAGAAGCAAAATACTCCAATCGTGTGCTTCTGCTTCTGCTTCTGCTTTAGTCCTGTCGCATAGATCAAGTACGGAATTCCTCTCTCAATTCTCAGGATCTTCCCCTTGTCTTTTTCTCCCGTGAATGTTCTAGGTTTCTTCGACCGACCATTTGCATTTGATGTTATTATAGGCTCAATAACTTCTTGTGCTACCAGACATATTCCAGCACCAAGCAGCATCCCAGAATGCAGTTGCAGAGCAATCCAAGCCATCTTCTAAGTCGACTGGGAAGAAATCCAGGAACTAGAGTTGAGTCATTTGTACTTTTTAGTTTTGTGTTTGATATGAAACCTTCAAAGTGCCAAAGATATCAAAGTCGACTGGGAATTCATCTCTTAATTTCGTGTCCTTAAATTTTAAAATTTATTTATTTTCCTTTCTTCAGTATTACGGTTTAGATTTATGTACTTAGATCAGTTTCGATCTATACAAACTCCTCCCTAAATTGGGCTCCAATTACATTTTTTTGGATCTACTTGGTTAGTCTTTTTTATTTTTTGTTTTACGTAATCGCAAGCCCTCAATGTGTATTATCTTCAAATCAGTTTTCAACTTTTCATCATGATCAAATATAAGCCTATTCTTTCTTCTTCCTTTTTGGTGAATGAGTCTAAAAACACTTGGCATTTGGGTCGTAATTTCAACTGTAATACTGACACATTATGTCTGAACACATTCTTCTCATTAACTTCTGGAATGGCTAGCCCATCACGAGGACCCATCATCCATACTTGTATCCCCATTCTTTGTGGCTAGTAACATTACTTTGGAGATTTTCTATATTAAGCGTAACAATGGGGTGCACGCTAATGGAAGGAACCTGTTGGCGATTAATTGAGGAAATTATCATCCTCCCAGTAAATCTCATTGGCTGGTCACGGCTCACGTTTATTGTGACAAGTTGTCTCATGACTGATGACATCTTCATCCCCAGCGGTGGATTTGTGTTGGGTGCCTCCTTTTCTTTTTTTTCTTTTTTTTTTCTTTTTTTCAATTGATGCCAAAATCGGAAAGAGAGTCAAAAGTTATTGTACCAACCACAGCCTCATTTTTATCAGGTGCTGTGATACATGCGTGTATGATCTGGCGTGGCATCGGTTTATAACGCTATCCATTACCAAATATCAATATTCTTCTTCATCTTCTTCGTCTTTTTTTTTTTAACTGCAATTATCAATCGAAAGAACAAGGGTATCTAGGCTGCCTTTCTCAGCATAGCCAATCCCGGCATTTAACAGTTATCTAAGGTACTGAAGTGACGGAACTATCAAAATTCTGTTACAAATAAATCCTAAAATAACAACTATATCTACAA